>SGJC01000705.1:0-13075 GCA_009887335.1 Henneguya salminicola
AGATGCCTCAAAAATATGCCCAAGCTCCATGCGAACAACCAGAAATGGAAATTTAATTTAAAAAAGTGCAAATGTCCATAACCATGCTCCAAACCCAGAAGACTTGTCTAAAAGAATAATTATTTCTGATGTTCGAATTAGAGCAAGAACCCCTCCCCCCGAACATCCACGAAGATTACTTGCTGACTGTCTAAACCGAAGTATTCCATCAGTCTAGCTTTTAATTCCTTCATATAATTCTTTGCAGCGAAATGTACAAATGAATCGACAACGAATTAATTTTCCCCTTAGTCTTCCGTCCGATGCAGCCCACCTAATCATCCCCGAACAATATAAAATTAGTCTTATAAATAAAAATTTTCTATTATACGATGGTGTAGAAAATGATGGAGAAAGATTTATTTTCTTCTCAACACCTCGTCAACTTAATATTATTAGCCGGAGCTCCAATATTTACTTTGATTTCACCTTCAAGTCAGTTCCTGAAATTTTCTATCAGTTGTTTGTTATTCATGGAGAATACAACAATGTATTAATTCCATTATTTTTTGCGTTAATGGAGCGAAAAACTGAGATCATGCGCAGAAGAGTTTGGGAGAAAGTACGAAAAAATGTTGAAATCACATGCCAAACTGCCATGTGTGATTTTGAGAAGGCATCTCTTAATTCATTTATGTTTTGCTATCCGAGCACACCATTGACCGGATGTTTTTTTCCACTTCAGCCAATGTATATGGCGCCGCATTTAAAATGGTGGGCAATCAACATTATACAGAGATAATGAAACAGCGAGGTCAATATTTAAGATGTTTGCGGCTGTTCCATTTATTAAAGAAGATAATGTTATTCAAGTGTACGAAGCATTAGAAGAACATATATGCCTCAATGGTTTTGAACAACAATTTAGAGAACTTCGGAATTATTATGAGGACACTTTCATTAGTAGTCATCATCGTATATGTCGCTCTCAGCCATTATTTCCCATTCAATTATGGAATCAATCCGAAAGAACTGAAAATGGAATAAGTCGGACTAATAATAAAGTTGAAGGTTGGCATAATGCATTCGCACGTGAATGTCAAAATTGATACTATACATATGCGAACAGCCCAAATAAATACTAGGCCTGTATACAATCAAATAAATAGGCAGCTAATTGAACTTATAGAACGACGTGACGCAATTCCTATAATAATACTATTACAACAAATTTCACATCTCCTCACCTATTAAAACTTAAGATTATCGTTAATTACAATTGTTCGAGTTTTAAATTTTGTGGTTTTTTGTTATTAAAATGTAAAATTAAAAATATTTTCCATTTTTAGGATCATTCTAATTTTAAACTCAAATATGTCAATCATATTTGGCCCTATAAATGTGAAAAGGATAGATTATATTTTCTAGTTATTAATTAAATATAAATGTTTTTAATCGTAAAATCCATCTTGTGTGCAATCTTCTGTGAGTAATTTTCACCCATTCTCAACTTAACAAGAACTCTGATTGCCGTTGATCGGCGGCACATGCGCAGTATAAAATTAAAAAGGTTGAGAATGTTATGAAAATGAGATTTATTTTATAAATATTTTAGTAGAAGATAGAATATATCAACGCAAATTAAAGCGAGTTTAGCTTTTGATTATAATGTAACTTTGGGCCCAACCTTATCTTTAATGTAATAACTGATAGAAATTTTAATTAAATTAGAGTTCGTTTATTTTAAGCTTCAATTCTTCCTCTGTGTTTCGCTCATGCTCCCTTAATTCCTCCAAAGTCATTCCTGTCCATTGGTCGATGTAGCACACGAGTTTACGATGAAAATCGAGCAGAAAATTTTGCGTTGAAGACAGCACTTTATTCTCCACAGAGGACCCCAATAAAGGTATCTAAGTAAATATCATCATTTTAAATACTTTAAAAATAATCGTATATAGTTTATAACAGCACATTATAGGGTTGGCGACCTGCGCAAAATCTTTGCTTAGTGGAAGTGTGCAAACTTTTTCTGATTTAACTATTGTTGGATCCCATTTTTCTGAAATAACACTCGGATCTAATGAAGAAGCATCACAAATATTAAGCTCAACTACACGACGTTGTTTGAGTTGATCATTTGATAAATTAAATGGATTTTCGGATGAACCGTTATCCGGAAGATGTTTACTTTCTATCAGTATTTTAAAACGATTAGATAAATATTCATTTGAATATTCTGTACGACAATTTGGATAACTATTCCACGCATGCTCCTTAAATAATAAACAACCCGTTGGTAATAATGCGCGTGCCCAACCAGGAACTTTGTTTTCAACATTATATGTTTTATATGTGTATTGGCCTTCAACTCCTTCCTTTTCAAACGGTTCATTTTTAATAACTTGGACACCTTCTCCTCCGCCGGTGTTTCTTTTACTTTCTTCTGCAACAGCATATAGTTGAGCAATATGATAGTCGTTGACACTAATAGGAAGTGGTATTCTTATTTCCACAAGTAAAACCATTTTTTTGTTTTGAACTGAAAATTAATTTGTCGGAATTTATCGTAAAAATCTTAAAATTACAAACAAGTTGTTTTTTTGCTAATCTTGTCCTTATATGCTGTCTTTTTGTTTCTTTTCTATAATTTGAGAATGAAATATTTTTTTCGCTTTTTTTATAACGGTGGATTAAATATTTTTAAATTCATTGTTAATTTTTTATTATATTTTTATGTAAATGTCAATTTAATAATATTTCGGTGAAATAAGTTACACCCTAGCAATGCGCTTACTCCAAATAAAACATGACTTTGTCTGACAAATTATTTGCAAAATCAATGCAGTGCTTTAATTGATATATAATTGAAAAATAAAAATGAAATATATTTGATATATAATAATGAGGTTTGGAAAAATGCTTTAATATGTTCATCAAGCTATTTTACTCTATTCCGACATACATAGGATAATTTTTATGAAAGTTAAAATCTAACAGTTGAAAATCTAAAAAAATAATACGTGAAATCTGGTTTACTGTTATGCCCACACACCGCGCGGCGATAATAATGGCCCAACTCTGAAAATACAATTGTTTTTGCTATTTTTAACAATTTATTTATCAAATTATTTTTTAGGATATATTAAATTTTTTGGATACTTTCTGTTAACAGAACCACAGCCTGAACTTTTTTTTTATTAAAAATAAATTAGGCTAAAATCGCATGAAAAATGAATTCTTTTAGATTCGGATTTGTTTGTTCCTAGGAGGCCAATAGGTTCTTATTACATTAAGAATAGAGTAAAAAGGATCATCCTTTGCATTCAGAGTTCCCCAGATAAACTCCGCCAGATAGGACTCAGGGAAATAGCGCCTGTGCACCACATTCCCTCAACGCCTTACGTATGCACACGCATATTCGGATCAACAAAGTCGAGCTTGTGGTTTACTTTAAATTGG
Source organism: Henneguya salminicola (assembly GCA_009887335.1). Classification (NCBI taxonomy): domain Eukaryota; kingdom Metazoa; phylum Cnidaria; class Myxozoa; order Bivalvulida; family Myxobolidae; genus Henneguya; species Henneguya salminicola. The sequence goes on from SGJC01000705.1 coordinate 3,439, forward strand.
AGAAAACCTACGGCCTCGAGTTCGCTTGTTTTGTATCCCCTCCAGCTATCTGAGTAAATTATCGATTCATCTTCGATGGGGTCGATAATTTCGGCTATCTGTGTAGTAGCGCTTTTACCTGGCACCTGAACAAGGAAGATTTCGGTTGTCTCCCAACAGATTCATCCAAACATTCATTGCTGAGGGAGGACTCGCCCTGCATTGTTCGTGCGTTTCGTGAGCATGCATCCATCAATCTCGACGATCATATCTTTCCCTCCGATTTTCCTTTTAGCTTTGCCATCCAAATCCCTAATGCCCGCTTCTCGCACATAATTGCTCCAACCATTAGCGGCAAGCTTCTCGGTGCTTAATTCGCGTTTGCACCACTTGATCGAAGTCCACTCAAAAGCCCAACTTTATAAAAAAACGAACAGCCTTCGTAAAATGAATTCGTGAACTTTCAAACCCATTTCCGACACACACATTCCTCCTCTTTTTACACCGATATTTTTTGCACTTCCAGAAAATTCGTGCCTCTAAATAGAGCTTTATTGGATGATTCTCCTGGCATTCTCGCATGACTGGAAGAAGTACACGTTCTTGTAAAAAGCCGACAGCATCTCTTTCGGCAATTGGTAAATTAGAAAAATTCATTGTTTCTATTTTAGAATAATTATATTCTACTCTTGAATATGTATTATCTTCATGTGCAATTATGTATATTACAATATTGGTGGGCTACTATATATATATTAATTTTGTTCAGATCGGGGTTACCGTTAACAGACAAATGCCATTTTTTTCTTCATAAATTCTTTAAGCATTTCAAAATTGTGTACTGTGTAAAACATATATACATTATCAAAGAATATTAATCGCATTTGCAATTTATTTACAACTTTGTATTTCTACGAAAATTCAGTTCAATATCTTATATCAAAAAATATACTAGTGTTACCGCATTTTATACCAAGGCAATTCGGCAAATGTTTGATTTTTATATGGATTAGACATGCGTAATTTTAATTAATATCGGCCTTAGATAAATTATAATGATTAATCTATTATTGTCCCAATCTCACTGTTACCTAAAAATATAAAAAAAAATGAAAGCAAAAATTTAATGAGAAAACCTAAAATCAACAAAATCCTTGACTGAAGCAATCTCCAAATTGAAAACTGACGATTACCGCCGAGTGATAATATAAATAACATCTAAAAACCTCAAATATTTAAAATTTAATTATTTGCCAGAATTTTATATTTTATTTTACTTAATTTAACTGTGACGGATGGGATGAACTTTTGAGACACTACATTCGGAAACGAATCTGAAAAATAACCCCCAGATTTTCATGGAACGAGATGGAAAAATAATGGAAAAACTAAAACCTTTCAAACATTTTTTGATTTTTAAAATATGTATTAGGGCTGGCTTCATTATGAACAGTGACTAATGAATACGAGAGGCAAAAAAACCTATTAGGGCATCTTACTACCGCCACAGTATGTTTGGTAATTTTTTTATTTAGTTAGAGTCTAAGACACATCTCCTTTCAAATAATCAGAATCGATCCACTAAAAAAGTGGATTGAACCTAAGAATATTATTATTTTTTAAATAGTAAACATAAAAAAAAAAAAATATTTGCGCAATGGTCGTTGCGGAATATTCGAGGTACGAGTTGATGAAAATACAACTGTACAATGTAGACGATGGTTAGGAATAAATTTGGATGATATGTATGAGAGGAAAACATTCAAAACTGGATTAATACGTATCGATGGTGAAAAAAAATACCCACCATTCGAGAGAACTCGGTGTAAATCTTGAAACTAATATAGTTGGATATATTCAAGATTGAGCATCAATAAATAAGAAGTTTATGAAACATGGCAAATTAATTGAGCAAGTTTTTATCAACGATGGTATTAACTTGAGAGTTTGGGACACGTTATAAAATTTAATGTGTTGATTCTTTTTTATTCAAATGGGATTCCCACGATTATTATATAATTGATTTCTATGAAGATGCTGTGGATAGGAGAAGAATTCTCTGATGTTGACTTTCACGACACTTTGAAGATTACCGATGATTCGCGACAATTCTCGTAAAACGTTAAAGTTCGAAATATAGAATTTCAGTCTAAAGTTAGTTGTTTTGGGCATGAAAATGAATTACGCGTGCGTGAAAATATCATTGAAATTTTATTTCTGTTAAAATAACGCTACAATTGAAAAAAAACACATTATTTATTTAAAACTTTTGTTAGTATCAATGCAAGCAAATTATCAACCAAATTGACATTCATAGATTATCGATACTACTGAATGCACTCAAACAAATAAAACTTACCATCAAGGCATTGAGTTTAGGAGTCAGAAAGGGTATGATTCAAAAAGTGGTATTAGCTCACAAAAATATATAAAAATTTAAAAAAATGAAATCTAGATGTCCTAATTTACTTCAATGTCTTAAAGATCCTTATAATGTTTCATCTTAAAGCAAATAACATTAAAGGGAAAATGGGCATCGTGTTTAGTCGGGCTCGGATAAGATGGTATTTTGTTCTGTGGACAAGATGTTGAATATCTTTTTACCACAGAGTTTATGAGCAATATTTATCTTCAGGATATGTTGAATTTATTTTTACAGAAGGAAAATTTATCGTCATCAACAATGAAACACAATTTAAAATGGTTGAAACAATAGTTTCTATTTTTTTCAAAACCCCTGGAAAAAGAACAGAAAATTAAAAAAAACATATTGATGAACCTTCTTATAATTAGGTCAACGTTGACTAACGTGGAACGCATTTTTTTCAACGAGTTAGATTTTTTTTAAAACAATCTGCTCTTGCGTATAAGACAAACCGTTAAACGCACGGTTTTTTTTCAAATTTTATTATCCCAAACAATTTACTTTTGAAAAGACAAAATCGGTTGGTTGGATAAATCATGTTTTATTTTAATTTTTTACAAAGGATAAAAAATTCAGTTTATTTTGAAATTTTAGTGGTTAAATATATAAAGATGTAAAACAGCTGTTTAAGAAACCCCATGTAAAGCAGTCTTGAAATGGAAGGATAAAAGATGCGTCAATGCTTCCAATTAAACATTTGATAGAAATGACAACTTTAAATAAAAAAATCCTAATCAAATAAAAAATTTCCAATAATTATGCAATATAATTTAGGAAAGCCTTAATTTGATTTATCAGATCAAATGAAATTATATAGTTCACGACTGCGTATAAGTATAAAATGGTACAAAAAATTTACAATTTCACAATTATATAAGATTGTGCTGTTAATGTATTAGCAATGCTTAAACAGTTAAATTACAGAAATATTGAAATTCTTGATACTCAAATTAAAGTTGCTTTACATTAAACAAAATGACGAGATAGGGAAATAGAAAATTGTATTTTTTACGCGCAAGCCTACTGAAAAAAATGCGCAATGAAATTAAAATATTAGATGAAAAACCGGACCATGCGACGATTTTGTAAAAATAGGCTGCGAGACATTAAAAAAAACTGCGTTGGCCTATTTTGGATATTTTGCTACTTCATTCTGCCGTTGCTTAGTTTGTTATAATTTAACATACCAAAACGTGCGCCCATAATATTTAAGCATGCGTGGTGAAAATATAAACAAACTATTTTTATATGTTCTATATGGCATTAATTTCTTCACTCAATTTGGTAACAATTATGATATTACTGGAAAATCTAAGAGTATTGAAATTTACTAAAATAAGACTTTACGAGTAATCTTGTTTTAGCTGGTCATCTGCAGCCACCATAGCATTCGACGTATTAACATTTTTAAATTAAAAATAATTTAAAATTTTCGAAAGAATCATTAATTTTTGTTTAAAATTAATCGCTGCAAAGAAAATGCTTAAACTACCTCTTTTTGAATTTATAATCACAACACTAAATATATTGTTAAAATAGGCTTCGTGGTAAAATAAATATTTAATGTGTTTTAATTTAATTTTTTTTGTAATCCTCTACTTTCGTACATATTTCAGGAAGAATTTACCGATGGTAGTCGATGACTGTCGTTAATTATTAAATGATACTCAAGCAGTTGCTGAATCAAATAAAGTATTAAAGATAATATTGGGAAACTTTATTTTATTTAAGTTTGAAGAAATTTCTTATAATTTGATAAATATTATGCTCATGTATTTTTATAACTATGAATTAGAAAAAATGCGTCAAAATAAACACATATTTTTAAGTATGCGTACATAAGATATATATCTTGAATATTAATATAAAAATTAACCGTAAGAAAATCATGAATAATTTTACTTGTTTTCTTAAAACCCGACAATAAATCTTAAGAACTCAACTTCACAAATGGCGTTTTTTAAGGCCATTTGAATTCTTTCTTCAACAATAAAAAAATATTGAGCTTTTGAAAAATATGTATATTTTGTTCAAATTTAATTTACCGCTAATCAATTTGTTTAGACAATAATTTTTATTAAACTCTCTTTTTATATTTCTGTTTAATCAAAAAAACACTTCAATAATCTATAATCCACATGATAGTTTGAATGACAGAATATTGGCCATTATTTCAAAAAAATCATGCGCCCTTTAACAATGTCGTTTAAATTCAAGATATAGAGAAAGAAAGTAATGCCAATTGAGCAAGAGGTTTAGTTATTATTTTCTTATTATTTTTCACCGTCAGTTTATCATTGTTGTTTGGATAAAAGTAAATACGAACTAATTACATTTTTATGTATGTTCAATAAAATTACAAAAAATTTCCCAACAAAAATAATTAGAGCTTTAAATTTATTTTATTAAACATTAATAATAATAAAATTTATGCTGAATGATACAATAGAACCCCTCTCCATTTTGTATGGACATGCGTGTATTACATTAGTATTTTCTTTCTTTAAATATTTTTATTTCGTAAAATATAATCATATACTGAATAATTTTATTTATAATGTTATTCTCATTTATTTTTAAAAAAATTTGGCTCAGTTCTTAGCGTGATGGAAACACCAGACAGTTTGCGCATGCCCCAAAAAATGTAGGGAGGTGGGTTCTATTCTACCTTTGATCCAAAATTTATAAAATACAATGGTAAGGGGGGTTAAGCACCTAATTTATTGATTTTATTTTGTAAATTTCATTTCAGAAAATTTTATCCTTATATTTTTAAAAGAACTATATCGTTTATCCTTCCCTTTAATTTTATTCTTTTTGACAAGTTTTTATCTGCCATAGATAAAAAAAGATACGTCTGACATAACCTTTAAAATGCCTTTTTATTAAATATTTTAATTTTAATCTCATTTTGAATTTGTGTCATGTAGAATAGGCGGGGGAAAAAAGTGTTGAAATAAAATATTTCAACTGAAAAAAAATTATTCGCAAGAATTAAATTTTGATTTATTACAATTAATATATTAAAGATGAAAATATATTTGAATTACTTAGTCTTCGCTGAAATTACTATAAACAACATTCAATGTATTTTTGGGAAATTTTTGTTATGTTATGCTAAGTAAGATATTGACAAATTTAAAAAATATTCTTCTTTAAATCATCAAAACTAATTTTTTAGATTTAGGAATCGATCGAAGCCGAAATTGTTTTAAAATGAATTTCGGTATAAACTTTTTATTTAAATTAGAACTACTGTGGTTCGTTTCTTTTCGTTCACGTTCGGCAATTTATAAATTTGTCAGACAGCATTATCGTTTCTTTTTGGAGGCTATAATTCTCCTATTAACTCTTATCTTCATACTTACTTAAATGTATCAACCTAACCCACCCCAATATGAACCAATCACCCTCTCTTGACGTTGTGCCTATTCTACTCAAACTTTTGAAGAGTGAGTCAAATACAATTGATGTTATATAATGTTGGAGTCATTTGCGATTCTCCTATCTGGATTGGAACTTAACAAGTGAGCCGCTTTGGTGTTTGCATTGTTGCCTTAATAATGATAAATAGCATTCTCAGTTTTGGATATAGGTTTCAAAAAAGGTCGTATACTGCTGCAGCCACCGTATTTGTCTGCAACTATGAGTTCTAAGCAGCGAAAATTAATATAAAACTGATATTTATTTTATCATTTTATTCCAATTCTTTTAAACCAACATGGGTAATGAAACTACTAACAATATTCTTATAGGTACGTAAGATTTTAATTCTTTTTTATAACATTATGAAAGTACTGCTCCTCGTTGTTGCAATATTATGTCCTTATTTTCAAAGAAAATGATGATTTTAGCTTTCCTATAGCTTACTTTCATTTATATTTTCTGACATGCGCGTTTGAAATGCCCTACTCTTGTTCTGCATGTTGAGAACAGATATCCAGTATCTGCAAACTTCGTTAATTAAACACGCTTAACCATCAAAAATGAGAGAATAATAAGGGATAAGCCAAAGTGCAAATTATAATAAAAACAGCTTGCTACCTAGTTTCAACTGTCGATACTAAAACACTGGTTGTATCTTTATGCAATACCAGTTATGTTTTGTTAATAGGGTGTATGGGATTGAATGAAGAGATTGCTCTCTGTCAAATCAATTTGCACTTACCATGCATTAATATTAATTTTAGAAAGACGTTGCAAAGTGCGCATGATAAAAACAGCACTGACTCAGTAAGCATTTGATTTTAGTTTTAGGGGTTTTCTCTAAAATTTAGATCGATCCTGTTTGTTTTTGACATGTTGTTAAAAGAGTAGCATGCAGTTATCATTCTGAAAAAGGTGATATACGGACAATAAAAAAATCTTAAATCAAAGGTGCTGGTAGTCTAGCACTGTCAATTTAAGGATTAGTAACATTATTTCTATTGTGTCCCTAAAGATTGAGACCTATTAGTTTGTCTTGTCTAAGTTAAATACGACTATTTTCCCGCCAATATTTTTCAACAAATAAATTGGATATTTTGTTATGCTTCATGTGGCATCTCATAGATTTATTTGAGGGGCGAAATTTCTTTACTTTATCACAGGGGGAAAAGTAAATATCATTCTTCTGAAGTACATTTGGTACTTTTCAGTTATACGATCCGTTTTAAACTACCCCTGTAATTTATTATAAATTAAATCAATAATTTAATGTATAATACAAATGGATTAAACCCGGAACGATAGAAAATCCAACAATTATAATAAGCAACAAATGGAAATCCTATACTAAAATAGAGAATGACAAACGATACAAACACTTAGCAATACACCACAGCAAGAATTTCATAGATCTAATAAGCGGAGCTCATACACAAACAATCGAGAGAACATGGGGATCGGCCAAAGAGGCAAACAAGCGCATAAGAGGAACGCGTCGTTATCTTTTGTATTCGTACATTTCACAACATATAAGGCGATGATACACTCTAAACAACAAAGATCCATTTGAAAAATATTGCGGAATTTTGGCCACCGGAGATCTAAAACACGCTTAAAAAATACAATTTCATTAAAATAAAAATTTCATTTTTTTAATAAAAACGGCTCGTATAACCGAATAGAACCGTATATTTTAATTGTGTAATTTAAATAATAACTGTTATAAAGTCGTTGTTCTTAGAATCTTACATTTTTATTGCCCAGGAAAAAAAATATTTAAAACTTTCTCAACGACTTAACCCCAGCCAGACCTCACTATTAATATATGTAAGGAAATCAGTAAATATTTAATCACAAAAATATATTTAAAAATTAATGGCTTAAATGGCAACCGCCATAAAAATATGAGTAAGCATGCGTACAATGTTCGAACAAAAAAATACGTTAGTTATAAAATAAAAAGAGATAACTCATTTGACGAGCTATTGCTATTCGAATGATATGGGAAAGCTTAAACAATTTTTTACACCAAACAACAAAATAAATTTTTATATTATTTTAATCAAAATATAAGTTGATTTGAAAGTGACTTTAAATATTGAATTTTAAAATTTTATAATTTATTAAATTCCTTGATGCGGATATTAATATCTTTATCTTGTAAAACAGTTCGAATATTTTGCTCAAGAAATTCGTCCGCATACATTTTTTCTAAAATGTCCATTTTTGATGATATATCTTCTGATATTCTATTCGATTGGAAAAACGAAAAATATTCCTAATTTTAGTATTTTTCGCTACATTTAATTTGAATTCCAAATTGTGTTTTTTTAACTCATCAATTTTTTTAAAATCAATGTCAAATTCCTTAATTTGTTGACGCTCGATAGAAAAAAGAGACTCTTTGTTAGATTGAATTTCGTTAAAAAAAGCTTGTTGTTTTGTTTCCAGTACATTAAACTGAGATTAAAAAATGTATTCACCTTCTCTCGAAGTATCTCTATTTCTTTTGTTTGGTAATGCTCGGCCGTAAACATGTCTGAATTTAATAAATTCTAACATTATATTAATAATATTCACATTTTTTATCAACATGCAAGGTTTAAACTCAACTCTTAAAATTCCTAAACGGGAATTTGTTATTTCTTTTGTTCGATCTAATATTTCGTGGACGGTCCTCCAATCTGATGTCACGGATTCTTTTATTTTAGTAAAATCACATTCAACTGACCTTTATTTTAGTTTTTTTATACCTTGTTTTATTTTATTTGAATCATTTTGAATGTCGATTATTTTCGAACTGTGTTTTTTTATACAATTTCGAGTATCAGTAAGAAGTTTTCTATTTATAACATTCATTCATTTTTTAACCTTATATGCTTTTCTTTAGCACTCTGACAGAATGATTTAATCATAGCATCAATTAATTTATCGGTTGGATTTCTTCGTAGAATATAATTTTCATAATTTTGAGATAAATCTCTCATTAAATTTATTGTTGAATTAGAATCTGGTAGATTGAATTTAAATTTCTGTTTTATTAGATTTTATCATACATTTTTATCTTCCCCTAAGAAGGATATCTTCAATCTGAGATTCAAGTACGAAATTTCTTTTAATTCTTTCCATTGGAATATTATTTTGGGTACCAAGCTACATGTAATAATTATGGCGCGAACATATTTTCTTTGTAATAAATAGAAAAACCGATAGGATTTATTCCCATAATTATTTCAGTATCTTTTCTATTTTTGATACCATAATAAATGTATCCAAATTGACTACCTTTTTCCATTCTAGACAAGCAGAATGATATTATTTTAAATCAAATAATAAATAATTAATTATTTTACGGGTGAAAGCAAGAAATCAGGTCAATCATGTTTTCAGTGATATACATCCAATCTTCTTCTAAAATTTTATATTCTTTCATTATTCTTAAAAATAAAGCAATTAATTTTGCCTTTGCGGAAATAAGGTTTCAAATTCATTTTTAATGATAGATTTTGCATTTGATTTTACAGAGAAAAAAGATACGAAATACGCCTGCGTTAAAAAAAAACAAAAAATTTACATAAGCAGAATTGTAAAGCACTCGATCTTCCGGAAGACAATAATAATAGCTGGTTCGGGTAAATTTTAACATTTCAACAAAAAATAGAAAAATCTAAATTTATGAAATATTTAATGATATTTAATATTAATAAATTTTTATACCTTTGAATTATCATCCATTAATTCAAGCTTAATATTTTCCGGGTAATAACAGAAATCTAACACCATATCGCATCCAATTTCAGTTTCGCT
>SGJC01000706.1:0-15690 GCA_009887335.1 Henneguya salminicola
TTTTCTGAATTTTTATTAAATTTCATTTTTTACAATTAAGATTCGCTTATCTGTGCTTTTTAAGTTGAAAATTTTCAACAAAAATGCTTGGAATACTGATTCTGATATTTACCACAAAAATAGAAAAAATAATAAACCTGTGGGAAAAATTAATATAAAATTGTCCGAATATGACATTTTGTAGTATATAATAAAATTAAAATGTTTTAACTACTTTTTTTATTTTATCAAAATAATATTCGTAGGTATTTGTTATATTTCGGAAAATTAAAAAAAAACTTTTCAACATAAAATAAATTATTTTGGTCAGGCCTGGATATAAGTATTAATGATACACTTACCATAAAATATTTATTTGTGTTTGCAAAATTTAAAAAAAAATCAGAATTGCTCAGCAAATATCGTTTAAGAGGATTTAAATTGCAAAATTACTTCACAATATTTATTTAAATGTTTAAAAGTAGTGTAATAAATTGTTATGCATATGAAATATGGTTTGGGTCGGGGTAGTCGATTTACAGAGAGTTTGGCTTAGAAGTGGGATAGCGTTGGTTCTAGTGTTGTTGTAATTACAAGAATTTTTCATATCGATAAAATTCTGGAAATCTCGTGCTGAGTTGGTATTATATCCTATTGGAAGACAAATATATTAAGAGAGGAGGGACTGCATTAGAGGTATGTGAATTGGAATACATGAGAAAGTACTACAAATGGATGATAAATTATAAGGGGAGCCTCACACCAGGGCTAAACCTTTTCCCATGAGATCAGCGGAAGTAAGAAACTAACGGCTGCTTTAAACTTTGGTGGTATTTTCACCGGAATGTTTGGTAAAACCCTTCTTTATGTGATAGACGGGAATTTTTCATACAAGAATCAAAAGGTTTTATATAGTATATAGCACGATAAAAGTATGATGCGTGATGGAGGGAGACTCATGAGGTAAGAATCCTGCGTTTTTCTTTGTTATCCCCCTAATAAACGGAGTATGCGCAAATTTTAATTTACAAAAGAGAATTCCTTCTTGACGTTTTTTATTGTTGATTCTCTACGAATAAATACGTAAATTGCAAAAAAAATATTCATGCTGGCCACATGATCCTCTCTATTTATTTTTGTTAAAGTAGGCCAAGCAAAAGGTTGTATTTGATTCCATAAATATCATATTGTTATATTAGGGAAAATGAATGCAAGTAACCATCTTTTAAATAACGGCGAATCAATGCCAGGAGGTATGGAAATTTCTTGATGAAAGATCTTGAGTGTTGGGTTTAGAAGGTAAAACCAATATACTTTTGCTAATTGTCTTAGCATTTTTGCATAACTTGAAGCTCTTCCCCAATGGTACCAGCATGAGCGTCCACCATTCATTTGTAAAAAAAATAGACGCTCTGAATTTTCATTTAAAAATAAACTAAAATAATGGGAAAAAATAACCATTAAATAAAAAAATTTAATAAAATACTCATAAAATAGCTCGAACTATGTTTTATACGTTTGTTTAAGAGAAAATAGGATACAAAATGGAAATTTAGATTGATCTAAAAATTTAGGACCGTCTATAAATTTACAACAAATAATTGAAAAGTGTATTAACCGGCTAAAAATTAATTCAATAGACAGCCGTTTACATTCACGAGCGCGATATTATCGTTTTTGTAACCGTTAAAAATGTTAACCAAACAATGTCAGTTTTAATTCTTATGTTTTAATAAAAGTTCTTACAAAATATTATACAATATTAGAATTTTAAAAAATTTAAATAAAGAATATAGCTGAATAATTTAAAAACAGGCGATAATTTATTAAAAGATGTTTAAACAAAAGAAGCAATCCGAACCATAACGAAAACGCATGTTCGACAATCTCATTCTTTTATTACAATCAAAAATGTGATATATTTATTAATTTAAAAAAATATTTTTTTTGAAATTACAGTAAGGTCTTTCTAAAAATTTAATTTAAATGTTGAAATAAAACATTTCTTTTTTTCATAGAAGCCAAAACGTCATTTAAAAATGCAACAACCTAAACATGTAAATCAGTTCCGAGTAAAAGCGAATTTAATAATTTTACAAGAGGTTTAATATGTGTATCGCTTATTACCTTAATATGATCGAAGTCGTGTATTTTTTTATTCAATCCTAGTAATCAAAAAATTTCTCTCAGTCGCCTTTACCAAAAGTATTTAATTATAAAAGAGTAAAATTTAAAGAAGCATGTTGAAAAGATTCCGTTCCCCCATAAAATGATTGAATTGATAAACTTCATAATAACTTACCAATTACTAATATTGGCAATGAAGGTTGATATACTAAATTAATTAATGACAACAATAGAAGTATTCCTAAATCGACAAATTTTATAGAAAAATTAAACCGACAAGAAGCGAAGTATTAACACCTTCTTTAACTACGAAAAAAGCATAGGAAAAAACTAAAAAAATTTAATCTATTTCAATTATATTTTTAATTTAAAAAAATATATCTATGGCATATCTCGACCATGCACCATCTCGGGGACCGCAACAAAATTCAAATTTTTCAAATATGAACTCAATCAAGGTTTTTTTTATTTAGAGTTAGTCCTCAAAAAGTAACCATATAGGTTTTAGAGATATATTATTAGAAGCCTATATTTACGTGACTAATTTCACAAAGGGAACAGGTTGGATAGAAGATTTAAAAATTGGGACTCCCAAATGGTCGATATATTGCCAATAACATCTACCTTTCAGTTGAAAAACATTAAAAATCGACTGAGGGGTCAAATATGGTTGACGCATCCTCCATGTAGACAATAGTTCGTTCTCAAAAATATCATCGTCACAAAACCATACTATATTGAGCTGTGAAAGAACTGCATATAGAAATTTAAAGGATTCTTGATATTTGAAGAGATTTTCGAATATTCCTTTGTCGTTGGTAGGTGGAGTGTATAAAACCTTGCAGCTCTTTAAACAGGATTCTCTCTGTCTCATATATAAAATATTGTGTTCTGACAAAACTTTTTCTTCAAGGGCAGCAGTTCCCAACCTTTCTGGTGTTGTGACCGTTTGATAACCTTTTCCCAGTTGTGGCGACCCCAACGATAAAATTAATTGGGTTGCTCCTTTCTTTGCATTTTTTTCAGTAAACTATCATGTATATTTGACCTCTAAAAAAGTTTCTGATAATTATAAGGCACCTTGTTTTTTAGTTAACAAATTTTCTATAATTGAATCATTATAATTTATCAGCATAACCATTTGTTATCTTTTAGTCAATATTTGTAAATATGAAATTTCAAACGCATAAAATGTTTAACTTAACATTTTAAGTGTGAATTGTGTAATGCGCATTGCACAATTAAGAGTCACACACACAATCGCAGCTGCTAATTTTAATGTTGAAATTTTATAAAATTTAAAAAGAAAATAAACCCTAAGAAAGGAAAAATATTATAATTATAACAAAAAAAATGTTAGAGTAACAAAACCCAAAAAGCGTCAGTGAGAAGGCTGTGCTTGCTTCTTTCTAGCCAGATGAGAAATTCGTGGAGCAGTCTTTGCAAGAGCTCAACGAAAATCATTTTCTGCTGCAATTCTACTTCTGTATTTAGATTTGATATCCAACAAACTTGAAAAGCCTTTTTCCCAAAGGTTTGTTGTTGAAAAAAAAGTAAAAGCATGCGTGAGTTCAATAAACTCCTCTTGTGTATTCTTAGGAACATCTTCAACTCTGATAATGAATGGGCTTCTTCCAAGTGAAAATGGTAAGTACGGTAAATTTGGACAATATCTTAAAAAAATTTTTTCAAGTATTCTTTGACAGAAAATATTGTTTCCTGTTTAATTCAATTTTCCTCAGAGAAAGCAGATAATTTTGATAACATGCAAATTCTATTTTCATCCAAATTTTTTTGCCAAAGTTGAAATTTCCATTGGAATGCTCAGATCTTCTCTGACAAATCTAGGCACGCCGCATTTGGTCCTTGGATGGATAATTTAACTCGTTTAAGATTGCAAAGATTTCAACCAAGTAAACAATTTTTGCCGCTGAAAAGGGCCTCAAACTGTGGTTTAGATTTTTGGTTAAAAGGCGTTTTCAATTCATCACGAAGATTAAAAAAACGTGTTAATATTTTGTCTCAGGACAATCATCTCACATAAGTGTGAAATAACATAATTTTTTTGGATGCATCTAACTCACTGCAATGTTTTGAAAACAGGCGGCTATTTAAAGCAGTAGATTTCACAAAATTCACAGTACTTACAACGTTGCTCATTGTTTGTTTAAATTCTTGTGGCAAAGTCTTCGTTGCTTACACTTGTTGATGAATCATACAGTGAGTTCCTATAGGTTTCGGGGATGCATTAATTACCAAACGTTGAAATCCATACCTACATCCTAGAATTGTTCAAACACCGACTGTGCAAACACCACAAACATTTTCTCAATGGATGTCCTGATTTTTCAGAAATGAACCCACACGTAAACTAGTAACTGAGAACATTTTCACCTTCAAGCATAGCTCGAGCAATGTCTTTGGTTACGGACAACAGCAAGTCCTCAGCAGTGGTGTGGGGTTTCTTAGCTTTGGCTATCCGGATTGCCATCAAATATGAAGCTTCAACGGCTGCTACATTTTGCTGTTAGTACTTGCCTCTAAAACCAAGTTTTCTTTTTTTGACGCAATCAACTTTGTTCTTAAAATACGCTGGGCCCTCGTTATAACGCTGTTTCTCGGATCCATGGTAGGATCCGCGGTATATCCGAATCCGCATTATAGCGATGGTCCAGTGTATTGTTGTTATATCGCATTTTATCATGAAACTTAGAGCAAAGATCGATCATGTGATGTTCAGCTGAAAAAAAACGCACACCGACACTTCTTAGCTTCCGTCCACCATTTTGTTTCAACAGCGGGGAGATTTCAAACAAGAAAAATCAATATCAAAATTTTATTTTTTTCATTTAAACAGTGGAAATAATTATTTTGTGTGAAGAATAAAAATAAAATATTAGATTAGGTATAAAAGAGCATGTAACTGAATATTTTTTTGTACAATTACAATTAGTGTACCAACCGACATAGTACATGTATAGTGGATAGAGTATCAGCGGGTTAACAATGAAATTGTTCATAATACGTATTTTGATTTTTGCTATGGGGTCCAAAGCCCATCCCGCGTTATAGCGAGGGTCCAGTGTACTAGATATCCTTGCCTGCAAAGTTAGAATGTTTAGCCTCAAAATGGTGATACAGTTTGTTGGGCTTCATCTATTCGGCTGAAATAATTTCGTTGCAAAAAACGCATTGTGACTTTTCTAATTCTGCTGCAAATATGAAAGTAAAGCCATTTTTTAAAAAATCCGCACAATATTTTCTTTCCCTACCTTTGTCTCTTGCTGCTTTATTATCATGGGTACGTCAATTTCATAAATATAATTTAGGCCGTAATAAAATTATATTGCATAAACTTTAGTTTTGTTGAGTTTTATTATAAGAGAATAAGAAGAACGGCCACCAAAAATTATACAAATGGCGGGAAACATGTTTTCCCTCAAACAGGGTATGATTTCATTTACGCCCCTGAGTAAGTAATTTCGTAAAAGAGTCGAAGTTGCAAGAATTGAAATGGCTAAAATTATTCAATTATATAAGCTGCTGATATTAACCGAGTGAGTCATAGTATTGCATGTCACTGCAGTGCAGTAGCATAACTTAAAATGATTGTAAGAAATTACTGATTTTTTTAGTTCAATCTCAGGTTATAACTTAATATTAGAAATTTTACAAATTCTACAAAAAAATCGTTTTTTTTATTTAAAAAATTGTTTTTGTAAACGACACTTCACGAGGAAGAAATAACGAAATTTATGCTGTTTGTTATCATCTACATATCCTGTGTTTGTATTTATGAAAAAAAGCACAATGGTAAGAGATTTAAAGTGGAAAAAAAACGATAAGTGTGTAAATCTTTGCCAATGCTCAAGTAGTTTAGTCATGTCTACTGGGGGGGGGGGGGTTTAAACGTGGGTTAGTGGGAATAAGACACTTAATACTCCTGGTAACAACCATTAACGTTTACCTGAAAATTGACCTATGATAAAAAAAACTACTGTGTTATTGCATTATAAAAAGCAGTTGGGAGCAGGACACACATATACTGTATTAAAATGTAACCCTAGAGGTATGAAAATAAATTTGTTCGATCAATCTTAGCGACTTGTTTGGCTAAGTTTATCGATCCCAATTTTCTCAATATGATTGTATCAATCGATACTGGCATCCCATGGTACGAGGTTAGTTAAATCTAACTAAGAGACCGTAAAGAAGAGCTCAAAATAGACCAATAAAGTTGTAGGCCGTTAATTGATGAGAAAAAACGAGCGGATATAGAGCATAACACTAAGCTATCAAAACCAATAAAATTTTGATCTATTCTATTTTAGGTTTGAGTTTGATGTAGAGATTAGTTAATTCTTGTAAAAATAAAGATGCTATTTTTTCTGGATCTTCTAGAACGCTTTTAACACTAAGTATTGATATGTATACATTGTTATTGTATGTGAATAACGAGATGGAAACTCCAAGATCGTACATCAAAGGAGGTGTAGATATAAAACTTTCAATTTCCAAATTTTTGATTGTTAGAATTTCAGTTGGCCCTGCCATGTTACTTACTAATAACGAGCAATGCTCCTTTAACGATCTAGCAGCTAATCTGCCAATAAAATCAGGAAGAAGGCCGATGATTTTACTGAAAATAAATTCAAATGTATGTCCATCAGAAGATGTTTTAAGAATTTTTGTACGACGTTTAACGATTTCAAGGGTTTTAAGTTCCGATTCATTAATAGGAAGACTAATAAATGTCCCGCCGCTGTTGTTTTTTAGTGGATGATATTTTTTTATTAAATCTTTGTAGGGACGAGCGTTAAAAGATATAACAATTGGAATTTCATGAAAGTTTTTATTGGGGTTAAAATATTTTGTAAGAGCACTAGCCAAACATGCAAGAAATACATCGTTTACTGTTGAGTTTGTTATGTTTTTTATTTCTCTTGCAGTATCGAAAGAACATTTGGCCCATGAAACACAGCGGTCTTCACGAAGAGAGCTGAATTTTTTATAAAAAGGATTATCGTAAAAGGTAGAAAACAAAAGTGTGGTCACAGCTAAGGGACCAGTCAATATTCCGTGAAATATTTTTTGAAACATATTAGACATAACACCTTGTTGCAACCTTGGCGTAATAAACTTGGGCGTTTTATCAAAAAGATATGTGAAAAGAGCTTGAAGAGAAAACCCATCTCCAACTGAATGATGAAATGCACAAAACACATAGGTATTTTTTTTATCAATCGTATTACAGACAACCATTTTCCACGCAGGGTGAACAGGATCGAATTGCGCCTGCGCGATTTTGATGAAGATAGTTGCTAGTTCTTTATCCGTACCTTCAAAATTAGAGGTATTTTCAGTTATATGTGTTTCGAGCTGAAAATTTTCATCTGATTTCCAGACATAAGTAGAAAATCTACATGTCACATACTGCTTTAATTTATTTAGAGTTTGCGAATCGTCAATATGATCTAGTATTCTCTCACGAAATAATTGAATCGTATCTTTGGTATCCAGATGACCTTTAATATGGATGAAACCCACAATGATATAGGGATTCATTTCGCAGTCCAATACAAAGGGTATATCATTGAGACACAAAGGTTCACCTTCGTGATAATACCGAGTAAGTATTAAATTGAATAGTTTTACTATTTGTAATATAATAAATACAGGGAGAATAAAACATAATAGAAATATCCAAAGAACGTACGCAGCTATGCATAAAATTATGTGTATCAAAACAGGCAACTGGTGTTCTTTGTATTTCAAATATAATTTAGCCATTAGAAATTAATCTTCGTCAATTAAACAGATTAACAAAAATAATAATTGACAATAAAAATTAATCGTGTTACAATTATAGGATAACTGATTTCTTAGATTAAAATTCAATTTTTTAATTTATAAATATATTTTGATTAATTTATAAATTTAACTATAAATACACGATAATGATTAACTTAGTTTATTTTTGCACGAAATAAGATGCAAACCGCACGTGAGATCCTTCATTCAAAAAACATAAGATAAAAATAATACTTTATTTTTAAATCACATCATCATCAAAATATAAAAAACAAATTTAATTTTTTTAAATCACAAAATACAGAATAAAAATAAGGGTCAAAAGAAATTTCTATAAAATAAAAATTTTTAGCATGAATAATTTTGAAAATAACCCCGTAAACTCACGAGATAAAATTATATCCAAGACAAAAGTAAAGTTATACATTGACATTTAATTTTGCATTAAATATAATACTATTATTTTTATTTAATACTTATACATATGAGAATTAATCAGACTCTCACCTATTTATATCTTTCAATATGAACGAAATCAAATATATCAATTGGATTTATGTTTTGAAGTTTGAAAAAACAATAATTAGTAGGTGATAGGTGCGATAAATAAATGAATAGGTAAATCAACAAAAATAATGTCAATTATCTGTTCTTGTTTATCTTTAATCATTTGTGGTGTAGTTCGGGTACATTTATAAACAACAAATGTCATGAATGAAACCACTTAAAAACGCCTTTATCTGAAGTCACTAAATTAGCATATACGCATAAAATTTACGCAGTTGCTACTCAATCTTTATTGCCAAATTTGTACTCGGGCAGTCGATGACGGAGAATACATAGTTTTAAAATATTCATATTATGGGATTCTTAAATTGTTGAATTTATACTGAAAAACAACCTAGTAATAAAAGGCAGTGAATATAATTTAGTAATTGTTGGGGAAACAATTAAACTAAACAGGATGATATTTTTTATTCAAAGAAATCTAGGAATAGGAAAACTGAGCCTTAGGGCTAATGTATATTAAATACATAAAATCCTAATATAATCCGATTTAGCAAAAAAAGGTGGATAGGATATACCGGCAATAGGGGAATCAGTAGGTAATTGTAGTATTTCAATCTTATCCGTGCGCGGTAAAAAATATAAATAACACGTTGAATAAGACGTTTAGAATATTACGTTGCTAAAAATAGACTCTATTTTTAATCTTATAAGTAATATAGAAGGTTGCATAAAGAATTGCTGGGCTCACTTCTAATGCTCTGAGAGACCAAAAAACACAGCTTATGGGCGTATTGACAAGGAGCTGGAACTCTAACTGTACCCTAATAATTAATAAATGGCAAAAAAACCATCCAATTGAAATATAAATAGCAAGTCTTATAGCTAAGTCTTTGCAAATGAGTTGTTGTTAACTTTGAGTTATTATAAATGACAAGATAATGAGTAGGATTCACAGTTCCTTCCCGAACACATTGGCTTACAAGATAAAAATTAGGGCAATCGTCTCGCGTTATAATTCTGTCGACAAGAGATCCAGGTAAGGGATTTGACGCTGATGTACTTCCGACAGTAAAAAGTCTTGTGTTAATTCTTTTACGCACGATCAAATAAGCCAATGTAGGAACAGTTCCATACTTTGAACAAGTTTCTTCCAAACATGTTTGAACCGATGGAAGTTCATGTAGACGTACTACTTCGAGTTGACCATCCCCAACACCATCTCGATAAATAATTACAGCGTCAGGCATACATTTATTAAATTTGTAATATTGTTCTAATGCATTCTTCATGTTAGCATAAAGAGAATCAGCAATTTCGGTACGAGAAGGTTGACGAGTAGCCTTTGAATAATAGCGAGTAAACGAATTATTCAAACTAGCGACAAAACCTAACCAAGAATTGGCTTTTGAACCTGTATCATGGCAAACATCAATGCCAACAATCATTTTTTGCTTTGAAGGAATAGCCACACACCAAGGTTCCCCTCCTAATTTGGCGCAAATTTGAACAGATATTTTTGTAGCTACGCTCATAACTCCTTTAGGACGTGTAACGGTTTTTGTAAGTACTACTTGAGAGGGGATAGGAATCTCAACACAACATGTCACTTTTATAGCGTCATAAATTTCTTTTCGATTAGGAGGAATTAAAAACAAAGCCATATCGTAGTCCTTTTTACGAATTTCACTGAACCCTCGTACAAAATCAGATGCACTTGAACCTCGAACTGTAATCATATCAGGCTGAGGAACGCTAAAACCAAGTTGATTACAGGATTGTAGAAGAATTTTACAAAAATCTTGAGCTGACTGTTGATCTCGTTGAGAACTAAACCATACCCAACTTTTTATTTTACCAGCATTTAATAAATGAGCATTTCTAAAAGACTGAGACCAATCAAGATTATCATCAGTTGGTGTAGCCGGATTAGCTTCGTCGTTGAAATATACCTTCTCTGGAGGAAATTTACGCCCAGGCAAAGTAATTAATTGCCTATTAAAATCAACACCCCATGAATTTAAATAAGTCGACGCGGAAGGATTTTGATTAACTCGTTTAAGAAATCCATAAACGCCATTACAGCGACCAGTTGGAGCAATTCGTGTAAACCGTGAAAGTTCGCGCATGGTTGAAAAATTTGACCGTAATTCATCCGAAATTCCCGTCAAAAATGATAATTCGGGAATTAAATAAACAATATTTTCAGTTGGTGTCCTAACTTCTCCTTGTTGAGCTGCTTGTTTAGTCTCATGTTTAACTCGGCGCTCTTTCATGATACTTGCCAACAATGGTTGTTTCAGATCTTCTATATCCAAATTATAATGTTTTTTGTAATATTCGGCAAATGTTATTTTTGTACCGTCTTTTAAAGTAAATTCAGAACTTGGCGTAAGATTGAAATTGATTGAATCAATCCGATAAGTTCGATTATTATAACGAGTCATAACGACCTGCCCGACAATTTGGCGCTCAATTTCCTCCTTAGTAACCCTGGACCCAGAGCTCATTGCTTGTGTCATAAATTCATAAACACTTTCCCGCCGCATTACATGGTGTGAAACGTCTACACAATAAAGGGGAAGGTTGTTATAAAAAACGAGTGAGCCTGAAACCCCTGGCCATACCTCCAAACCAAAATTTTCGACAATTTTGGCTTCACGCGGATCAAAGTGATGTCGCTTGATTTGTTTCATGTCGAGCATTTTCATTACTCTTCTGACAATAAGATTAAAAATGGTCACTGATGTAGGTGAACCTGGAGATACAGAATTTGTGTAAGTGATAGAAATTGAGACATCTGTACCTTGAGACGTTTTTATTTCAAACGATGTATTATCGATTTTGAACGGTAAGAAAAGAATTGTACCATCAAAAGCATAAATATCTTTTATTAATTCTTTTTGAGACAAAAGCAACCCAGCACGAAGACGCCTAGATTCAATATCAGGTTGATATGTCACAACATATTGATGAATTGTGCGATTTGGTAGTGCTTTTACTCGAAAGTAGTTTGAAGAAAGAGGAATTGGTTCCCCAAATGTTCCATACCGTTCTCCGCATGCGCTTATTAATTCGTTATCCTTTGGTGTCAGTTTTTGAGAATCGATGTTTTCAAACATGTTTTCTTCTTGAAGTCGTTCAATTGGCGCCCGTTCATCTCCTCGATTTCGAAAATTTGAGTCGCCTCTTCCACGTGAAAAGTTTGAATCACCTCGACGCTCATAGTTAGATCCGCCTCCTCGTCCATAGCCACCGCGACCACGAGTTGAGCCTCGTTGACCCCGATATCCTCCAAAATCTTCTGATCTTTCGCGCTGATCCCGATCTTGTCTGTCTCCGCCACCTCGTTGGCGATCATTTCCTCGCCCGGAATATGCTAAAATATAAATTTAAAAAGTAATACAAGGTTTTTGGTATCTTCTTTCTGACATTTTATAAATAAATATATGTTACTTAATAAATGTAAACGTCAATGGAACGTGAAGATTAAGCCTACCGCCTCGCGGCTTAGCGCCCAATTATGGCTGACTTCTTTTAGATTTTTTTTATTATATATTTAATTATCAATCCAAACCAGTCAAAAATTAATGAGAAATTCCTTCAGAATTTTTTATGAAAACATTTAATCGCATGTAATATTTTATGATATATGGTTGTCTCATTATCGAATTTATGTTTAATTTGAAAAATTCATTCTATTACAATCTATTTTATTTTCCCAAAAATTATAACATAATTTTTTATTATCGTGTAAACAGGAGTTTGCTCAACGGAATAATTATATATCCCCAAATCAATTTATTTTTACATTATAATTAAAATATGGAATGGATGAGGTTATAACAGGGCCAGAATTACATAATTATAACCACATTATGAATACAATAAAAAGTGCATTTATAGTGCAGTTTCACGATTTTTTTTTAATTGTTCTCAAAATTTTTTAAAACGGAAAATATAATTCATATCAAACAATTTTCATTAAGTTTAAGATAATCTCTTCGGTAATTTTGTATTAAACGATAAAAAATAATGATTATCCACCCCTTAATATTTGTTTTAATTTTTGTAATGCACAAAATATTTGAATTTTTCGGTCGATTTACATTATAAACAGAAAAGTGAACGTTTCAAATACTACTAAATTTTGGCATTTTGGTTACAATCTAAACTACGCGTGCGCATTTTGGAGTATATGATCACTCCGAGATCATGGTTTCGTGATTAAAATAGCTGTTTTAGTTGGAATCTCTCAGCTTATGTGTTGTTTTAAACTTAGGCTGGAAGTTTAATCAAGAAAAATAATTATTTTTTTATAAATTTTCAAATGTAGCTAATTTTGTGTAAAAATTAAAATCTATCAATTTTTCATCTTCAATTAATCTAATTATGTTATGATCCTTAACTTTCTCTCCCAAATCATGTTTCAATTTGCAGCCTCAATTTTGTTTACATTTTCAGAGACAATAAAAAAGCGTAATATATGAGAATGTTCTAGCTACATTTTTGTTCAAAATATGTACATTAGGGTATAGGAATGAGAGGTCATAGTAAATCTGTTAATAGTTATATCACATTTTTTATCTTCGTGGTCAGATTCATGTTTTATGATAGAATTTAACACTCAGGTGGAAAGAAATTACGGCGGAAGCATATTTTTAAAGAAACTTTTTTAAAAAAATCCACATCTAAATAATGTTTTTGTTAATTAATTTATTTATACACATTCCAGGTAAAATCATATGTATTTTTTCATATTTCTAAAAAACTTCGTTGTCATGCGCACTTGTTCATTGAACGCTCTCTTCATTAATAGCATTAATTCTCACTCGTTTTGTGGAGAGTTTGATCTAGAAATTATTTATTATCCATTTATAGTATATAAGAGGGCCTTTAGAGTTGTGAATTTTTTTAATATGCCACACTCTCTTTTTCTCTCGATTTCCTCAACCAGGAAGGCGTAAAAGTGGAACGGTATCAATTCGAGGTTTCTCATGGTTGAATTTAATTTTGGAGTCAGTCATCTTTTTATATTATAAACAATTTTTGTATTTGTTGTAATTTAATTATATTTTGAAGATCCCGCTGTTGCCGCAACATTTCTGCATCTGGATTATCGTTTTTTAATCGTTCCATCAATATTTTAAAAGTTAATTCTGCTTTGGGACTATTTTACTGTTAATATTTATAAATTTAGATATTTGACTTTCTCAACCCAACTTTGTCATGACTATCCGGCAAACTTTTTTTCATAAATACACAAGATAATATTTAGAAACGTTGAATTGATCCCTTACTGAAATTGAACCGAACCGCATGTAAAGTTTATTATCTGTAATGTTGGGTATTGGGTACATTTCCGTCATCCAGTGCGCTTGTGGTACGGCGTGGATAGAGGACGATATTGGGTGTGCAAGTCTCTCACTAAAACTGATCTTGGTAATAGTGTCTACCTAATTTCTTAATTGGCAGAATAGGGGACCGTGGAGCTTCTCTCGAAAGAGACCAGTAAGGTTTTACACATCCAATACGAGACAAAAAGAAAATACAGCGTTAAATCATAAATATGTTTCCTCTTTCAGAGGTTATGAGTGGGCCTATACTCACTACGTACCATCAATGAAAAGGATAAATTTCATAATTTTGAAAATGGTTCATCAAGTAGGACATTGTAGTTTCACCCTTGATCCCTGAAGTTGATACATGTTTCCTGTTGAATCAGAAAAAAAAATATCATGTTAGTTTTTAATTTTTTTTTTGTCATTTGCGTCACGATATACTTTTAAAAATATTACGATTACTCTTGGTATTCTGGTACGACTGTGATTAATTTCTCACATGATTCAGTTTATAAAATATCATCGTTAACGACAGAGGTTGGCAAAATTTTATCATATACGGGATATATTTATCAGAATTAAAAGCAAGAGAGTCACAACTAATGTCTAGATGAACCAAATTGGACCCGAATGTCCTAGTTAACGTATCATAGTTTACGATAAGATAGTTCTCCTGTCTTAACCTCGCATTACGATCATACATATTTTTTTGGGAATACCGCTTTTATTTCGGACAAAATTGCCCAATCGTAGGTAATATTCGGATTTTATATTGTTCCAAAAGAACGTCATAGGCGAGGTCTAGTGTATTGTATGTCAAAATAAAGAGGAGAACACAGCGGCGTATCTGGTCCACTTTAATATTTAAAATCATATTCGTACATTTTCATACGTGACCTTACAAGGCGATTATATGAATGCTCAACACCTGTTAATAAAGGCAGTAGACAATGATCAGAAATGTTAAAAAAACGTTATACAACGTAAAAAAGGTCTGGATTTTTTGCCCCCCATTCTATGATCATTTTTTTGATCAAGCGTGAAAAAAACTTCTGTCAGTTCAGTTTGGGACTGGAAAAGAAAACTGATTTTTCATACCAATGTATTTCCAATGATCAAACTGCTCTCATGGCTTGATTCGAAGCATCACATTTCAAAAATAAGTTCTGCTGGTTCTTTGTGGTCCGGAAGTGTTCGTACTTTTTTTTAATATTATAAAAAATAAATATATCTGTATCTGACTAATGCAATGTTTTATTTATTTTCGGGCCGTTTTTTAGTGTTTCATATTCGTGACGTTTCGTTTTCCATATTGAACATATATTTCATGTTATAATTAATGCTATCAATAAAACATCGAAGCTCATAATCGTTCCAGGTAAAAATTATGATAATATTTGTCTTGGACTATTTTTATACCCTCGAGGGAGATTATGCTCCCAATAAATTGTATTGCAAAAGTAGATTTTTATTCCTTTTGTTTGCTAGAATTTTTCATAGGTTATACTCCTTCTTTTTTTTATATAAAAAGGGCATCTAAGATACGGAATAATATAATGATGTCGTCAAGATTCGGTTTACAACAATTCCAAAATTTCATTTTTTTTTCAGTCTATTAGCTCCTGGCCGTTTTAGGGGTATTATTTATACCTAAAGATTTGAAACCTGGATAGAAATTTTAATGACCATTTATTTTTGATACAAAAATCAAAAGATTGCTTGAAAAGGGATATACGTTGATGTAATTACAATAATAAAAACCTATGCGTGATATTGTTGCAAAATTGTGAAATTTTATTTAAATACAGACTTTCTTAAAATAACTAAAGATAAAAGAAGTTTAGGTGTAGAACATCCACGATCAGGAATACATAAACAAAATACACAGGTAATATGAACATTGGTTCAAAAATTGATGGAGCTA
>SGJC01000707.1:0-12124 GCA_009887335.1 Henneguya salminicola
ATACGAACCCTTTTGCGTAATACCCCAATGCCACTTTTGAAGAATTATATTTAATTAAAAAATTGGAACAAAATTTTAGTAATTTTAAATTATAAACTAAAATTACTTCGTTATTCGGAATTTTATTTTATTTATTCAGTATGAAAAATCGGTCCATTAGACCAAAAATATTTGAATGCGTAAAATTTCGATTTTCGTTTTAGAGGTTGAACCTGTGTATACTGATAAAAACTATAAATAAAACTCACATTTGACGTATTAAAAAAAATAGGTTATCAAAGTGATTACCATCTACGGTTAGACACTTCTTATTGCTTTGAATTAGAGCATATCAGCAAACTAGAATATGTGTTTTACCAACGCGCACGCGCTGCCGATTACAACGCCATATACTACGAAAATGGCCGATTTTGTACATTTAATTATATTTTTAAAGCTCACTCAAATCTAGAATGCAAGTATCTCAAGTCAAAAGAATGAGAGAGAAATACGAGGACACTTTATCTCTTTTCGAGATAGATTTTCAATTTGATACATTCTTGCGTCTCGGTTAACACGTGATAGTGCGTCATCATTTGAGCGAATGCCCTACTGTAAATTTCCAATGAAATTTAATTCATATTTTAAAATTAATACTCGAATAATATCTCTTTAATTTTTCTTTTAAAAAGGGCATTATGTGGGTTCTTCATTAATCCCCTAACTTGATTGATTAAGCCCTAGAATTTCAAGAAGAATTCAACAAATTTATAGCCAGACATTTTAGTTTTAGATTTCAGAAAATTAAACGCGTTTTTTTAAATTTAACTAAGTCAGGAGTGCTCGTTGCTTTAAAGTTGAAGGAATGATTAAATTTTTTAAACTTATGAAAGAATAGATTAGAAAATATAAAATTAATGTTTAATCATAGGGTAAAAGGCAGAATAGGATCCTTATATTTGCTGCGGGCATGCGCAATTCATTTAATGCTTCCAACACGCCAAGCATTAAGCCAAAATTTTTAAAAATAAATGTGAATGACGTTATAAATACAAATATTGAAAATATCATTATATTATAAGAAATAGTATGAGAAACAAAACACTAATACAGTGCGCGCACGCTCATAAAAAAATGGAGGAGGATGTCTTATTGTACCATTCAGCCTAATCATGGTATAAATTTCACAAAAAAAGGGAGGATCTATAATTTTGCGACATATACATTATCAAATTGGTTACATATAAATCAACTGAATCGTTTTCTCAGTTGTATTGACATCCATACTTGAGGAAATTTTTGTTTCTTATTTTTCGATTTTAGTCTCAATGAATTTACAAGATGTCCACCTCTCCATCTGCATCAATGCTTCATTTTTTAATAATTTACACCAGTAAAATATTATTTTATAATATTCAATGTTTCAACAATTTTAGACTAAAAACCTACTTCTGTATTTATTTTAAAATTTTCTTAATTCTTTTAATTTTCAAAATAAGAACGTATTCATTGTAATTGTTACGCATGCCCAAAGATATAGGGGGGGGGGAAGTTAGTCTATAAAATATGCTTTATTTTCTATTTTATAAATGAGTTAAATAAAAGATAAATTTTGTGTTTATAAAGAAGCTAAATAACGTAATGCAGGCATGCAACTGCCAAACAATGAAGTTAGTTACATCGCCTGAGAAGTTCGACATTATTTATACATGGCATCATGAGTCATTTTTCAAATTTATTCCTCTCTGGCAGGTACACCAAAGAGCGACGAAATGGGTGTATTTGTTACTTTATCCGAATTTATTAGTTTTGTAAATATTATACAGGATACGTATTCTGATTTTGCACTTGCAACGAGTAAAATAGCTGACAAGATTATACTTCCGTCATGCGTAAAAACTTTTCATCTTGCTTCGTTCAAGTTTATCAAACGCCAAAAAAACTGTGTAATCGGAGTCAAAATATAAATATAATGTAGGAACTTGTCTTAATAATTTTTATATTTTATTTCATCCAAATATGTTTTCTAAATTCTAAAACAAGTCTTTTAGGGCCACACGAAAAGCCATTAAGCCCTGCATATAACTCACGTGAAACATATTACTCATGTCTGGATTAAAATTCCAAAATATGCAAATCATAATATGTTCCAATGTATCAAGAAAAACCCATCTTCAGTAAATTGACACAGAGTGAATACACTGGACCCTCGTTATAACGTTGTTTCTCGGATCCATGGTAAAATCCGCGTTATAGCGAGGGTCCAGTGTATTGTTATTATAACGCATTTTATCATGAAACTTTCAGCAAAGATCGATCATGTCATGTCCAGCTGAAAAAAACGCACGCATGCGCACACTTCTTAGTTTTCGTCCGCCATTTTGTTTCAACAGCGTGGAGATTTCGAACAAGAAAAATTAATATTAAAATTTTATTTTTTCATTTAAACAAAGGAAATAATTATTTTGTGTGAAGAATAAAATTAAATATTTGATTAGGTATGAAAGAGCATGTAACTGAATATTTTTTTGTACAATTTAAAATTAGTGTACCAACCGACATAGTACATGTATAGTGGATGGAGTATCAGCGTGTTAACAATGAAATTGTTTATGATACATATTTTAATTTTTGCTATGAGGCCCTTCCTACGTTATAACCGAATCCGCGCTTTATCCAACCGCGTTATAGCTAGGGTCCAGTGTACTCAATAGAAATTTGTTTTAATTATAAAAAGGAATATTATTTCTGAATCCCTTTAATATATGCCCAATTAATCTAATGATTCATTATTTTATTGATTTTTATAGTCTGTTCTAATTTATCAATGCATTGCTGCAAGATTTTCATAATTAGGATAAATATCAAATAATCATATCTAAAATATTATTTTTTTATATCGTAAAGGGAGAGGCTTAGAACTACAAACGCCTCTTAATATGGGGCTTACCTTCACTGAGTATCCCCCACTCTACCATAAAATATAAATTTAATTCCTGTACTAAATAACCTATACTATCTTATACATGCGCATCGATATAAAAAATTGAAGAAACTACTACTAATTAGACGTGATATAAATTGGTTAACTTAACTGATCTTACGACATATAGATTTTTTTCTCATCTGCGCAAAATCCATTTTTTTTATTTTCATAAAGTATATGTTTTATTCTCTATTTCCCAACTAACACTGTAATTTTTTTGTCATAAATGGAAAAGTTTACTGTTACCGGTTAAGAGATGGCTCACAATCTCTAATTGGACTATGCCGTCTTCATAGAAGCAAAACTGTTAATAAATGAGATTTATAGTGTCTTCCCCATCATTTGCTTCCACTCAACATCTTCCTATTTAAATTGATACTGGGCCCCTCAGGCGATGGGTGATGTTTTAACCCTATTCACATCGATTTTCAGGCTTCTGCTCAGCTTGGTAATATCTACAATATAGCCTGCCTTACATGGCTTTGTAATGCTTTTTTACAGTCATTATACAAGGGTGGGAGACTTTACTCAAACATTATGGTTCTTTTCTTTACATATTAACATGTTAATAACCTCCAGCTGTTTTTTATATAAAAATTTAGTGATTATGTTAATGTTTTCATCTGTCAAAAATATCTGATGCAATTGTAATCAGACGTTCAATTTATATAAAACGATAGTGGCGTATATTTTTACCAGAAATAAAATCAATAACATTCAAATATGGGGCAAAAAAACTAAAAACTTGCCTTCTTTTTTTAACATCAAAAAATACTCAAATTTTAATTGGGACTGTTTATTTTTCAGAAAAGTCGGATTCAATGGTCCAATATTAGCGCATTGAAGCGGTCAATCATTTATGTGGCTGGTTAAGTGTGTTAGTGTTTTATGCTTTTTCTATCGAAAATCTAAAGTTAAGATATCAATAATTTATTACAGGGAGGTGGGATTTTTTTGATGATATAAAGTAAGCGCTAATATAGCTAAATAATTTTGGAAATGCCAAAAAAGATTTAATCTTTCTACATTGGCAAAAACTGCATTACGGTCAAGGAAGTTTAGGAAGAGAGGAATATAGTTAAGATTTGTATCTATTTTACATTCTAATAAACCTTACCTTTTTTATAGGTTAAATCTAAATAATTTTTTTTATTATATCTGAATGATATTTACATCATAGAAATTCAAATTTAAAAAGTAAGTAACGAGAGTTTATGATTCGTTCTCTCGTATTTCAAAGCATAAATTTCACTTCCATGTTATAATTATCAGATAAATGATAGTTGTCGTATGCCTCAAACTACCCTGTTTTAAGGGAAATTTTAATGTAATGTATATGGCGCAACCGCCCACGCCATTACTGAATGACTCTGAAATGGTTCCTCTCCAATAATTTCTAAAACAAACTGAGGGACATGGAAATTTCTCTAAACGCACACAATTAATTTTTTTACTTATCTTGTCGAGGAGATGCACAATTTAGATCTTATCAACCTAATAAGGGATTTTTATTTATTTTTCATAATTCTGGCGGCTAAAATACCAGGTAATGTATGCGCTAATAACCAGAATGCAGATATAACTGAGCGAAAAAAACAATTTCACATCATATTCAAATGTGTTTGAGATAATTTTATAAGATATTATTATTTTTGTATTATAAAAATTGAAATTTAATAAACAAAAAATTCAGATTTGCAGTGGGGATAATTTAGCAGGATAGCTGGCCAAGTTGTTTCGTAGCAACAGCTAAAATTCCTAACATTCTATTATCGTTTCCCAAATTTATGGTCACATTTTGACAACTTTCTTAATCAGAATAAAATGCAGGTTGATATAATTTTCAGAAACTCTTATTTTATTATCAAGTATAAACCAGTTAAAAAAAGATTCTTACTGTTATTTGTTAAAATATTACAATTCGTTTCCTAGAAATAATCATCACGGAAAAATCCTTAAAATATTTATGTTGAGAGAGAAATATATTGATGAAGGGTAGGCGATTGGAAATTGCTTTGTTTTAAATTACAATAAAATATCTCTTTTACGTGCGCCTTTTGAAAATAATTATGGTGAAATGAGACAATTCTTCAGTCGAATGACATCAATTTAATAAATCATTTATGTTTGAATGGAATGTTTTTGAAACTATATTTTTGATTCAAAGCAATAATTAAGACGGTTAAAACCTGTTTATTGCACGCTTTTCCGGTTGTATGGATATTTTATTCGTTATAAAAACTTTAGTATTGACGTTATTATTTAAATATTAATTGGCTTGATAAGCATATAAAACCGTTTATTTCAATTGAATTTATGCTTTAATAGAAACCTTTGAAATCTAATACATATTCCTTCTTATTGATATAATAATTAATTTCCATGCTTCAATCACGTTTTTCGTTAATCCTTTAAATATTTTTAAAAACTAGACAATTAATTTTAATTATTAATTTTTACATTTAATGAATGGAAGTCACAAGAGGTGCATAATTTAACAATTAAAATTAAATAAGTGAATTCACGCCTGCTAAATTAAACAACT
The DNA here is from genome assembly GCA_009887335.1 of Henneguya salminicola. Classification (NCBI taxonomy): domain Eukaryota; kingdom Metazoa; phylum Cnidaria; class Myxozoa; order Bivalvulida; family Myxobolidae; genus Henneguya; species Henneguya salminicola. The sequence continues at coordinate 5,511 of SGJC01000707.1, forward strand.
ACCCTGTGATTTAAAGTGATAAACTAATTGTATCATAGAACTTATCGCCCAATGCCAACTGTGACTGGATGGAGAGCTAGAATACCGGTAAATTTTATTTTATAATTTAATACCTAAATATTTTTCATTTATGTATAACTTTACACTAAATTAAATAATTTATAATATACTTTTCCCCAATGGTGGCGTTGCAAAATGACCTGCAATGAATATTCTTGTGTAAATTGCAGATCAAATAAATGGCTGGATAAAATATTTAAATATGTTGATTTTAATATCATTTTAGTTCAAATAAAAAAGAATATTCGATTAAATGTAAATTAAGCATAATTTTAATGGAGGATATAAAAAAAATTTTAAGACATACGAAATTCATTGAAGAAATACATGTTAACTACAGGGTAGTATCATTTCTGCAAGGAAAATTTATAGATGTTCGATTCTTGGGATCGCATTACCATACTAGTTTAAAAATGTAAATTTTTTTCATCGAACTTAAAATATAAGGAAAAGACTAAAAGTTCCAAATATTTATTTGTCATGATTTTAATAAATGCTGATTTTTTTACACGTTTAAAATTATTTATAAAATCAACTTCTGTGATTCTGTCTCCAGGCCGCCTCGGAAAATCGAGAGTCTATTGTAACAATGAAATATGTTTTAAGTCTTTGTTTCACCTCCAATTGTGATTTAAAAAAAAATGAAAAATTTTGTCTTTTTAGAAATTTCCATCCAATTGGCTTTCAATACTTTTTTGGAAGGAAATCTACATTGTCCGAGCTGAAAAGGCTTGAAAACTGTAATTATTATCCGAATGTTTATTTCAATTCATACTTTGTTTGAGCATTCTTTACAGCTGAGGTATCTCTAGAGGCTTAGCTGTCTAATAGATTTCGGGGCATAATATATTCAGTCAATTTGTTATTTGCACATATTTTACTAAACCAACTCTTTCATATATTTTTCCTTTACTAAATGGGCTAACACTACTATGAATACACAGGATTCTGTTTCAATGTGATTTGAAAATAATTGCTTAAAAAAAAAGTGTATATTCCCTCAATATCCCTTCGATTGTCTGTATATATATCTTAGTTTATCCATTAAAATACATAATATTGCTAATATAACACAGTAAGATAGATTGCCTATAATTTTCGATATTTAAATATGTTAATTCTTGCATATATTATAGACGAACTCTCGCATTTTTGTATGGAATCCGTATCAACCACCTTGAGATAGTAAGTCTTTTTTTTTAAAGTTATTTCAAAGCTAAGAGATTAATGTGTTGATAAATAGTATTAAAAATAAATTATATGCTAAATTATAAATGCAACGTAATGGTTTCTTTTCAAGGAAGTATCTTGCTAGATTAAGGTATTTGAGTTTGTCGAACGCACGATATAAATGTAATCGTTGTCATTTTGGAATATAGATTAAATTATCCATAAAAATAAACACCTAAATGCATTTAATATCAAACAAAGTATTATTTATTTTTTTTAAAAAATTTAAAAAATTACTAATATTGAAATAGATATAAATGAAATGGCAAAAGCTGATTTTGTACGTAAAATTTTAAACATGCGTACTAATAAGAATAAGAATTATAATCATAATATCAAAAAATTTACAGTATTTTTTAATTTTAATAATTAATAAATAATTTACGTATAAAATTGGGTTCTGGGGAAATTTTAGATTAATCAAAGTAAACCGCCACTGGCATTTATGCGGCGGTTGGCGGTAAATTATTGAGTTTCTGATTCATCTGCGCGTACTTGTTTAGTTTTGGCTAGGATCAACAAATAATGCAGGATGAAAATAAAAAAATCGATGAGTTGAAACGATCTAGATTACGACCGCCAACTGCAATTAAACGCTCTATCCCTTGTTTTGAAAGTGTAAAATATTTATTTCATAAACAATATATTTAATTTAAACTTATTTTAGAATGCAAAAATATCTAAATTGGCTGTTGGTTCTCAAAATCTTCCAAGAAAAGAACCTTCAATATTGCGAGGAACTACCTTTACAATCCCAGAAAAAAAAGTAGAAAAAAATGGTAAAATTGTAATAAAGTTTATTTAAGAAAAACCAACAGTGAGACCAGGGCCCATTGCTCAAAAAACTAATACAGCAGCATCTAGAAAGATCAATGTTACCGCTCCAACTAAACGTAACAAAATAAAATGATGTTTAGCGAATGAACTAAAAAAAAAACCCACCTGGGATTTGAGAGGACGTATACAAGATCTAGAAAAAGCATATAAAGAACAAATGGAACAATCAAGTCAAAAAATATCAAAACTCGAAAGTGAATGTGAAGAGCTAAGAGACGATTTAGAAATTAGCACAAATAAAATAAATGATTTACTTAATTCGAACGATCTTTTAACCAACGAAAATAATGATCTTTCTAAATCAGTAATAAATTTTACAGAAGAATGCACAAATCTAAAAAATGAGACAAAAAATTATGTTAATAAAATTAATGAACTTGAAACATGTAACGCAACTATCGTAAATGAAAAATCCGAATTGCAAATCTCTTTACAAAATCTCAAAGAAAAACTCTCAAGGCTAGAAGATGAATTTGATTTAATCAACAAAGAACTCATTGAAGCAAAGGTATCGTAAACTAATTTACATGTATGTAGCGCGCTCTAGACGACGTTAATGCTAGTTGTCTAGACAAAGAAACAAAAATCGTGCAGTTAAACAATAATTTAAAAGATAATTTACTTGAACGTGACAAATTATCTATAGAATTGGAAAGCATACGAGTACTTTATATTAATTTAATTCAATAAGCATAATCTTCGAACTACTTTCACTGAATTAAACAATAAAAATAGATTAGTCTCAGATTTAGAGAAAAAATGGGAAAATTTATCTCAAAACTTTGAAGAAAAATGTAAAACTTATGAGAATCTTGACATTCAATACACAAACCTAAAGGTAACATCGTGTATAATTACTATTTCAGGACGAAATAAAGAAAACATTAGAATCTCTGAATCAAGGAGAAAGACGTCTTCTTGAGTTGGAACATGAAAATGAGCAATTAAAAAGAAGGAATTCAGAGTATTTGAATAAATTTACCATTATGGATTTACAAATACGAGAGTTGACCGGTGTGAGGGAAATGCTATCAAGTGATTTGTTATCAAATGGCGACGAATTAGCCAATCTTAAAAAAGAACTCATTTTCTGTAAACGGGAACTTGGAAAATCTGATATCGAACGCCGTCAATTACATCATCGTATCATGGAATTGAGGGGTACAATTCGTGTTTGTTGTCGTGTTCGCCCTGTTCTTCCAAAGGAAAATGAAATGCAAACATACTGTTCTGATTATAATTTGTTAGATTCAACAATGACAATATATTCACGAAATCTTCGTGAAAACGTTACCGGTACAAAAGTTGATTCTACCAAATATGATTTTAATTTTGATCGTCTATTTGGACCGAGTTGTAATCAGCAGGAGATATTTGATGAAATCGATCCTTTGATTCAAAGCGCACTCGACGGATACAGTGTCTGTGTATTTGCTTATGGTCAAACTGGCAGTGGTAAAACATATACAATGGAAGGCGATTTCACAAACCCTTCTAATGTAGGTCTAATTCAACGATCTGTCGATAAAATATTCAACTCTATTCCATTAATGAAGTGTAAAGGTTGGGAATATATAGTTACTGCTTCATTTTTTGAAATTTATAATGAAAATATACGTGATTTACTCGTAAATAATTCTTCAAAATCAATTTCAAATAAACTCGAAGTTAAAATGGTGAATCATTTAACTGAAAAACAGTTGAAAAAAAATGCTATAACTGATAATTCAGATATTTTCATTTCGAATTTAACCCTTGTTGAAGTTGATAACTGTAATAAATTAAAGGAACTTTTAACCGTTGCTGATCGTAATCGTACAGTAGCATCTACAAAATGTAATGAAAATTCTTCAAGAAGTCATAGTGTATTCAGATTAAAACTTAATGGGAAAAATAATGCTCTTGGTGAAACTTGTGAAGCTTTTGTAAATCTTATTGATTTAGCTGGCTCAGAACGTCTTGACAAATCTGAAGCAGAAGGTGAACGAATGAAAGAAACTCAATTTATTAATAAAAGCTTACATTGTCTCAAATCTGTAATAACTTCCTTAGCACAAAAAGAATCACATATTCCATTTCGTAATAGTAAATTAACTCATATATTACAATCATCACTTGGTGGAAATTGTAAAACTCTTATGTTTGTAAATATTGCACCTTTGGAAGATAGTTTTCAAGAATCTCTCTCATCTCTTAGATTTGCAACAAATGTTAACAAATGCTATATTGGTATCGCCAAGCAAAAGAAAACTGCATCTAATAAAGAATCAAATTAAATTTTTTATTAAATTGTGTTTATTTTATTTTTTTATTCTAAATTAACCATGTACCATAAAAACATCAATTTACATTTTTGTATCTAAAATAATACACAAAAAAATGTATCCACTAAATTTATTTTGACCATATATATTTTTTATAATTTATTTTATTGCCTTTTGAAAGGGTAACGTATTTTTTTAATTCTATCATATCCATTGTTATTACTACAAATGTTGTTTAGTTCCTTCCTGGATTTGGATTTTTGCATCTATTAAATTCATATTCTTTTATATTTTGTAGCAAAATATTGAAAATAAATTATAATATTAAAATTCTACTTATAAGCAAACACAAGGAGCATCTAATAAGACTCAAACACAATCTTTAGCATTAATTCCCCGCGATTTGAACACCATACTTTTTAACCGTTTTATAATATATTATTCATCGTGGTAGGATAATTGTTGATATTTTCGACATGATTAATAAATTCGATTCTTCGTCCCTTCTGTGCAAACCAAAAGGCCAAAAATTCAACACAGATATTAGCATCGGAGTTCGTTAAGGATAATTTTTGCCACAATATGTATATTTTATTGTAACATAAATACAAAAGTATGTTATTTAAACTTCAGCTGGTTAAATTAGTATCAAATAGTTTGTATTTTAATAACATAATAATTAAAATAGCCTTCTGGTTTTCAATTTTCTAAATCTCACCATCTTTTTCGAAGAGTAACGAACACATGCAAGCTCTAAATTTTTGAAAAATACATTATCTCGAAACAGGAAAAATTAGACGAAAAATAAAATTTAATCTTTTACAATTATGTAATACCTTATAAAAAATATGCCAATGAAAATGCAAAAGCTAAGCAAAGCTTAACATTTTAATTCTCATTCGGACAAATCAACCACAATAAAAACTGTTAGAAAATTTCATTTACAAATTTACATATCTTCCAATTATTTACCAGTCATCTTTCTAATAGTCTTCTGAGAAAATATCGCGAAATGTACATCATAATCGATAATATATGCTCTGTTTATTTTTAAACAAAAAATGTTGTTAATGCTGTTGTTTATTGCCTCTTTAATTCAGTTTCCAATAATTCATAAGTTGCAAGGTTTCTGGGATTTTTATGCTCTACTTGGTAAATATACAAAAATTCATTTTTTGTTCATTCATAATTAGACTGTTAAGAATATCTTTTAAAATTTTTAAAAATTTGTCCCACCTAGGGATGTAGTCATTGTTCCCTTTTCATAGTCATCCAACCAGAGAAGATCTTCATATACCTTGTTTGCGGACATCTCCGAATATTATTGATAGAAATCATTCAGTTCTTTTTCTATCCTATCCACAAGTGAATTATAACGTTTTATTGATTACCGATGCTTTCTATGAGTTTATATTGGTAGCGTCTCAAGAATCTCAAATTACAAAACTCCACAAATTCTTTTAGTCTGATTTCGTCCATATCTGCATTGACGAATACAATTTCCATAATTTTTGTGAGTCAAATATTAGCAGAATTATCAACCATTGCGCATGTCATATTCATAAATGATCTGCTTTATGACTATTTGATCGAGTAGTTGAGGCAATGAGGTAGTACTTAGGGATAAGAAAAGCGTGCGAACATTACCATCATTGGTGACGAATTACTAAGAAGGCATTTAAGGATTGCATATAAGCTATAGAACTTTAAATAACATATCAATAACACCATTCGACATATTACACGATGGGGATTCGCGCTTTTGGAATTTAAAAAAAAAATTAGCTGAATTTTATATTACGGAAATAGCGGTTATTCATGGAACACTAGGTCAGGTTTGACATAGGGAGGGTCCATATGTGTAGAGAAATAATATATACGACAGAATATCCCAGAATGCTCAATATCTCAGGTGTTTAGTTCAAAATTTTATATTGGTATATTCGTCTGACATTTTTTCAAACCCCTGTTGGCTATATTATAAAATGGTTTCGGTTGATAAATTTAGACTGAAATAATTTTTTATATTCTGATCGAAACAAAGCAATACTTTTTGTTCGCCGATGTTTAGGTTTTTGTGTTTTTTTAGATAAAACCTAGTTTGTAATCGATGCAAACAGCTCTTGTTTGTGTCAAAGGCTTTCCGTCTGGGAGCTTTTTGTTTCGTATTGAATGAATGTAATAAAACAGAAAATTTTACCTTTAATAGTAGTCATTTTACTT
>SGJC01000708.1:0-12337 GCA_009887335.1 Henneguya salminicola
GCAATGAAATATTTCAAAGATTTTATTCTTTCATGTAATCGCAATCATAAAACAATAATAATTACAGTTATTTTTACAGTATAATTCCTACAGAAAAAATTGAACAGATATAAACAAGCGCAATATATTGGTTTAATACTACTCTTAAAAAAATAATAAAAAGTTGCGTAAATTATTATTAGATAAAATGCATATTATTTTTTTTGATATCTTCCAAAGTAATTGGAGGAAATTTCTATAAACAAACACTGAGAAGAGTTAAAGTAATCGGACTAAATTTCTCGTCTGTCCAACCTGTGCCTCCTTTTAGATATTTTTTGTGGATCGAAATATTTTTAAATTATTTGTTTAGGATTCGATGTGTAAAACCTTACTGATCTCTTTCGAGGAGAGCCTTCGGTCTGTTATTTGATCCATGCCAGTAAAATATATACACATTGTCTAGATCAGCCTTGGTATGGGACACTCTACAGCCTATCCCACCCACTTCATATATTTACTCTTACTCCACCGCACTAAAAAAAAAACTAGCTTGCTGTATTCTATGTTTTTATTGTATTTTTTAACAAAATGATAACCAGAAATATAAATTATGTTTAAATAATATTAGTATAATTTCCCAACCATAATTGTTACATAAAATTGAAAAACAAATTAAATCTATTAACGTCTAATAATATGTTTAAGGATTATAAATAATAATTTATACCTCTGATATATTGAATAATTTTTTTTTGACTTTCATGAAAATCGTGAAAAAATTATATTTTTTTATTAATTAGGGGAACAATCGATGTAATATTTGTTATTTTATATTTTTAAACATCATGTTAAAAAATATGTGTAAATAATTAATTATCCGCCAAAATGTGTCAAACAAAGCTCATTTGGGCGAGTAGCAGGATATGAGTAATTGTTGAATAAAATTTTAATGCCTAGAAAATCTATATTAAAACATATATCGATTGTCGCTCTACACAGAAATATAGGGAGCTTTGAAAATTTCTGTTTCCGATTACTAGTTTTGGCTTAATTACACTAACTTAAGGTTTTGTTCTTCAGGGGTTTCCTTCGAATTTGACATAAAATAACTAAAAAAACTAATATCAAACATGATATGCAAATCAGTTTGCTAACTTCACTTTATTCCTGAACATGAAAGTTATTCTTTGATTTCATGCGTAAAGATTGATTAAATTAACATAGGATTAAGTATAAATTTTTTATTCTCACAAATTTAATGCCAAATTTTAATTTGGTGCAATTATCAATAAATCCATTTTTTATATATCTGTTATTTATAAATAATATTCATATCAAATAATTTTTTTCACTTATTTGTAAATTTCGTTACGGATAAGGAGATGTCAGGGATTTGAACAATGAAATTTATAGCCAACAAGAATTTTGGATGAAAAAAATGCCCATTTGGCGTTAAGATTCCCTTAAAAACCTTATCGTAATTTTGATACAGTACAACCGACGTGTACGTATTTTCTATCACAATATACAGCGTATTTCATAAATAATATGAGAAAATTCAGATTTCTTTCTAACTATATTTTCTTTTAATACCTACCAACTAATTATGAATAATTGTGTGCTGCATATATTAGCCTTTAAATAAGGCATGAATTTATAAAAACGAATCTTAAAAATTACAAGTTAGGGATATGTAACTCCAAGCTTTATATTAATCGAAGATATAATAATACGTTGAATGTCATAATTTGGTTTATGTGGCAAGATACACATCATTAGATAATATCATTTTTTTGCTTCAAGAACTCACAATCATGCCTGGTGAATGGAAAAAATAAAAGTTTAAAAAGATCATATAAAATGAAGAGGCAGCTATATCCTCCTATCTTTTATCGGTTGTGTTTGTTTCCCATTCATAGTCACAAAATAAACGATCAGAGGCAACTTTTCTCCGAATTGAGACGGAATGTATTGTAACTCTTAGTTAATATACAAAATCAACAAATGGAGATTCTTTAATAATGTCAGATATAGTTAATATACGCAATATAATTATTGCCGTAGGAATCCAAATAAATTACATTTGAGGTTATTCAGAACATTATTGTGCAGATGGTATGTGTCGATTTTTATAATTTATTTAATAAAACTACTAAGAAATGAAATTATATCAAATAAGATTAGAAAATTTATTTATTCTCCTTCATTAATAACAATTATGTCATATTTTAAATTGCAGGCGTTGGGGCCGGTTCGAATGTTTATCTGACTGTTGCTCATTGAGGTTGTCATTATTGCATTGATAAATTAATTATACAGATAAAAAAAATGTAAAATTTGGTTTAAAAATCAAGTCAATTATTAGCTTTACTGGAATTTAAAAAACGCAGGCTTTAGTTTTTATTTTCTCCTCACTCTAAGGAACTGCGCAAAGCTTTATGAGGCGGCTCTTTCATCCATGATTAAAAAGGAGTTTTTTGGTCAAATTGGTTATTTTCAAAAATACTGTATGCGAGAAGTTGATTTTTTTTAAGAAGACGTTGATAATAATTTACAAAATGAATTGGGAATGCCTATAATAATGTTCCTGATAGCTTTCCTAGTAAATATAAAACATTAAAGAAGAGATAAGGAGTTTTAAGAGTTAATGAAGACCCATAATATTAATTAACAGAACTTTTCAGAAACTATAAAGAAAAAACTGATTTTCTGTGTTGAAAAATAAGGGATTCGAAAATAGACTAAGATTTGTCTTAAAAAATCATTGACCAAAATTTAAACAAGTAAAAGAAATCTTGAAATAACTCTATGAACATAGGGTGTAAATAAAATTAATATCCAGATTAAAATGATATTAATTAGCGTTTTTGTAATGACTTAATTATTTTTTTCCGACCCTTTTATAAATAATCTAATATTTCTTTGAGACGTATCAAAAAATATGCCTTGGAACAATGGGCACTACAAAGATGCCATATTGATTATAAACACTTCCACTGTTCATTACTCTGCTCCAACCCCAGAAGGCTTGTCTAAAAGACGATTTATTTATTTATTTATTTTTTTGTACTCGGCCTGGATGTGTAAAACCTTACTGGTCTCTTTCGAGAGGGGCTTCACGGTCCCCCATTCCGCCTATGCAGACGCCAGGTAGGCACCCCTGGTATGATTCAGCGGTGGTGAAGACGATTTATTTCTTAGCTCGAATTAAAGCAAAAACCACTACCGAACACCTAGAAGACTAATCGTAGGCTCTCTAAGCCGAAATATTACATCAGTATTGCCTTTAATTCGTTCATATAATTCTTTGCAGAAAGATGCCCAAATAATTCGACAACGAATTAATTTGTCCCGTACTATTCCCGTCAGATGCAACACATCTTATCAGTCCTGAACAATACAAGATATTTTTTAGAAATGAAAATGTTCTATTATATGATGATCTAGAAAAAAATGGCGAAAAATTTAATATCTTCGTAACACCTCGCCAACTAAATTTTCTTAGTCCGAACTTCAACGTCACTATGATTCAACTTTTAAGTCAATTCCTAAAATTTGCTTCCAGTTATTTGTAATTCACTGAAAATACAACAATGCATTTATCCCCTATGTTTATGTGTTAACGGAGCGTAAACCCGAGATAATGCGCAGAAGAGTTTGGAAGAAAGCACGAGAAACTGTTGAAATTACACATGAAGCTGCCATGCCTAATTTTGAGAGGATATCGATCAATGCATTTATGTTTTTTTAATCCGGACACACCAGTCACTGACAGTTTAATTTACTTCTGCCAATGTGTACGGCACCGCATTTAAAGTGGTGGTCAATTAACGCAATACTGAGATAATGAAACGAATAGATAAATCTTTAAGATTTTTGCAGCGATTGCATTTATTCAACAAGAGAATATTATTCAAGCATACGAAGAACATATATCTATAATTGGGTTTGAACAAAAATTCATAGAAATTATGAATTATTATGAGGATACTTCTATCAAAAGACCTCATCCGTACAGGTCGTTCTCCGCCATTATTTCCCATTCGATTGTGAAATTAAAAAGGAAAAACTGAAAAGAGAATCAGTCGAAATTAGAAAAATGCGTTCGCAAGTCTTCGTATGTAAAAATTATCCGAATATTAAATTTTTTTACTCTCTTTGCTGAGAGAACTGAGTTTTATCGATGCCAAAATTAACACTTTACATATGCGAATAACCCAAAAAATGCTAGTCCTATTTAAAACCATATAAATCGAAAATTAATTGAGCTTATGGAACTACGTGAAATATATCTTATAATAACACTTTTAAAACAAATATCACATCTCGCGTATTAAAAATTAAGATGATCTTTTATTACAATTTTTGATTTTAAAAATTTTTTGTAATCAGAATTTTTAATAAAAAATATTTGCCATGGTTTAGATGAATTTAAAACACAAAAATGTGAATCATATTTGGCAATATAAATGTGAAAATGGAGATGAAAGATGATATCAGCTAATAATTAATTTTGTATAAATATATTTTTAATCATGAAATTCATTGTACGCAATTTTCACCCATTTCAACATAAAAGATTTAACAGACATGCGCATGCAAAGCTGAAATATACTATGTTGGATAAACGATTGAATTGAAATGAATTATAATATTGATGCTCTGATTGTTGAATTGGCAACGCAAAGACCATTATGACGTTATCATCGCTCGTTCAGTCGATCTAACTGCAAATTGAGTGGCCTTAACATGAATTAAAAATTTTTCTACAAATTATAAAAAAGCAAGAATACAATAAAATTCGTAGTATGTGAGTGAACAATATATGGGCGTCATGGTAGAATAAATACTTTTAACAGATTTTATATTTTTCTCCTCTGTTGTTTTATTTATACCCGACAGTATGAACAGTTTTAAATTATGATCTCTTTAAGACAACATCTAAAGCATATCTTTATCATCAACGGTTACGCAGTCCTTTAGTAGAGATTTACAGATAAAAAATGCTAACTAGTAGATTATCGATAATATAACGAAAAAAATAAGGACCATGATTTAAAATTTTAAAAATTACGTAATTTAACTTCGGTTGATAAATATTTGCGACATGTAAACGTGATTTAATTTTTATGCGCATGCTTGACTTTGGCATGAATTTTCAAGCTCTTGTAGGTTAGTATTTAATTCAAATATTTTTAGTACTGGGGACAAGATCTCTCATCATTCAAAAAAGTACCTTTGATCAAAAACAGCAAGATGATGTTAAACTGTATTTTTAAAATATTATTTTAGTGATTCTTCCGATGATATAAAATTTTTCAAAATAAGTCCCGATTCGAAATATTTAATGTGGTCCAGATCCTTAACGTATTATTTTTTTAAATAAAAGAATTGAATTGATGTTATTGCATGATATTAGTGTACGGATTTCGTTCCCAGCCGAACGCGTACAACTAGCGGGATTTTCTCCACGCAGTACTTTTTTATGGGTTTGGTGTTCTCCATCGTCATTTCAAACGAATAATGTTACCGAGAATTTTAAAATTTACCGTCTCGAAATAAAAGACGGAAAAATTGATTTAATTCTTATTCATTCTTCCCTAATCAATAATTATAATCACAGGTTCAGCATTTATATGAAAATTAGTCAACTTTATTGGCTCCCTGATGAATCGTATTGTTTACAATGGGGTCTTAATAAAATCAAAATTTTCAACGCAGGAAGTTTCGGTAAAATCAACTGTTATATTAAAAGAAAAACAAATAGATATTCTAGGTCTTGTAAAATTTTCAATGGCTTCAACGATTGCTGCCGAATGTATTGAGTCTCTCGATGCTGTATTTACTAATCTCATTTCTAGAATTTTCCATCCTTCATTAAATTATACAAATACCCCAATTTATCATCGAATTATTTAGCAAGTCAACCTTTCAGAAACAAAAAAGATTTTACATTTTATTGGAATAATAAAGGAAATATTGTTATTATCACATGTTTGGACATAACCGAAAGTCGTTCTGTCTCATATTACGGCAAGGATCACGTCTATTTTCTTGGTCATAAAGGCGAAGCTTTTCAAATTGAGTTTGGTATGTTTATTTTATTACAATATCTTGGTAACGAAGAAGTTTGGGCAAAAATACAAAAGAAAGGGCGTCATACGCACGCGCTTTCATATTTACAATTTAAATTAACACCAACGGTCTCTTTATATGCGATTAGGAGAGCTGTCACTACTATAAAGCTTGCGCCTCAATTTAATGTAGAAAAGCTACCCTTCAGCTAGGAAGGGGGGCTGAGCCTATCGGGATTGAGCCATCAAGATCATTGCGTTTCCTATTTAATAAATCAACCATAATATTCGGATTAATATGTTCAATTGATTTTAAATGGCTATTTATTTTATCTTTATATATCATGTTAAATTTATCAGATTTTAATTTTTTATTCAATGTTTAATGTTATTGATCTTAATTTTGGTTAAATATTAATTTAATTGATACACTTTAATTTTTTTTGCAATAATATACCAAATCAATACAAGAATGTCCACGGTGCACCTTATTTTATACCACTTATTGACGTAAAATTTCATTATCATGGCTAATAGAGCTGTATTTGGATTAATATTTTTGGGTATCTCAGCTACTAATACCACCAGTTTGGAATGGGCACCGTTTTAACAAGGAAATTAAAGGATTACAGTTTAAACCCCAAAACAGAATTAAGGAACAACAGTTTTGTTAGTCGAGTGCGCATGCGCCAACCAGACTCGGATATTACTAATCCACCACATTTTTGAGTAATGGTGCAATTCGATAACGAATTTGATGTATAACGGCTATAAGCACCGGGTAATAAGTCAGGTGACAAGTTTTAGTTTAAATAATGTGTCAAAGGTTCAATCTTTGATCCACTTTTTATTTCTACTTTATTTTTTTTCTGAGTAGCTGACAACGTAAGTTGATGAAATTAAACAATTTTATTTTTGATGTGCAAAATATTTTATATGTAATTTTCAATATAATAATCCGTGGGTGAACAAATTTATTTCCATTGTAAAATTTAATATCAATATTCTTTCTCATTCATACTTTTTTTTTACTTTCTATAACGTGTCTACATTGTTTTATGAAATAAGGCCGCAGTAACATTGTTTGAAAGCAACTGGCTTAAAATACCATAAGCTTGAAATAAAACCATCATAGATTAATTCTTCTAATTACATAAATTATCAAAATCAAAGAATTATAAGAATATATTTTTTAATTAATTTAATCAAAAAATAATAGAACCTAGCGTTTTATTTTCAGCATAATTAAGATTTAGTCTTCATTAGGTCTGTTTACCTTTTCTAATTATGTTTCATAATATTTATTTTTAAAAAGTTATTTTTCAATATAATTCATACAATTCGCCTATGTTCACATAAACAAAACAAAGTTCACATTTGATGTAATGGAGTTTAAGTTCTTCAGAATTTACCATCTATCGTTTGTGAGTGCCTGCCCCGATCAATGACAAGTATGTTTACGAATAATTGAACTTATGTTATTTTTACTCACACGTATTTTTTATCACAAAAAATCGTTTTTACTGTCGCATTAAAATAAAATCAAGTGTATAAGATTATTTATAAAGTGACGAACGTAGAGTTTTCTAATAAGCGAAACAGCGCATTAAGTAAATTTCTGATTTTTCTACACCAAAATTTACTCTATTCCAGGTGGGTATCAAACTTTTTCAGACAAAGACATGTTTAAACATGCAAAAATTTTTTCAGCGCCCTTAATTTGTTAAAAAAGGTGTTGGGGGTCTTAAATAATCTCTAACGTGTTTAAATTAACAGGCAATCTCAATTTGGAGAACCTCTGTTTCATTCCATCAAACACAGTGTTAAAACAATGGAATAAATTAAAGAAATAAAATAATACTTAATATTTGTTTTTATGAGTTTAAAATGTTACTTGTTAATAAAATTTTTTGATATCTCTATCGCCGCCTTTGATCTGAAATTAGCTTCTAGATTAGTGCTCTCAACCGCTGTTCCATGAAAAATTTCGCGCGAATCATTTTGCTAGATTGATTCTTATTGAAGTGTGAGACTATTTTTTAAAAATGTCTAGTTGTCAGCTTGCCCGTAGATTTAAAAAATTGAATAACGCCGTTATAGATCTATTAATTGAATATAAATCGTCCTTATTTTAGTTGGGACCAGTAGTACAATTTCAAACTTTCAAATTATCCCAGTTTAATATTTTATAAGTGAGTTTCGTCATTCCCGTTATTTTATCTCTTTCGGTTGTTTTTCATTCACATGCGCTTCTACCCTTTCTCTGTACCTCCCGCTTTACTATGCCCTCAAAAAGATCCCTTCTTTTTAAACTTATTGAAAATATTTTAGCTTTCTTTTGTCATTTAGATAACAATAATATTTTATATTAAAAAAAAATAAGTTTATTGCTCCAAAATAATTTTTTCATTGTGAAATACGTAAAATTAAGCAAGACAGAATAATTTCTTCGTTTCTAACTTACCTAATTTGATATATATAATAGATAACAAGTCGTTTGTAAATTACGTAACGCTTCTTGAGGAGTGGCTAAAAATTTAATTTTTGTGTAATATGATTTGCGAACGACCTTCTAAATATTGCAGAAAATGAACATATCCAGTTTCGAACTTAAGCCATTTAGATTTAGATTCAAATCTCGAAATTATCATTGATATTCTATATCAGGATAACTAGACTATCTCCATCTGCCTAAACCTGGTACATAAAGATAATATTTGTTGCTTCTCCTTTTCTATAATCCTCTGACATTAATGATAAATTAATGTTTTTTTGTTGTTGATATTTTATGAGTTTCCACTTGTTGCAATACATATGGTACGCGGGGGATTGAAATTTCTGTAGCCCTGCTCAATATCCACTGGAGTAAATTCTTAAAGGAAAACGTTGACTATTTTTAGGGATATATTACTATCTCACAATATTAGTTATATTAATTTTACTCGTGTCCAATTATTCGTTCATAATACTTGGTTCCTTTGGTCTACAACTCAATAAATTAATTTTTTTAACTCCACGCTGTAAGAAATTTATTTACGCTTTTGCAAAAATCTTATTCTTCAATATTTAATACTGTTTCGTAATTAATATAATTTGAAGGTATTTTTTAAATACAAATATTATATTTTGAATCATAACTAAAAATAAATTTTTAACTCCTCGCTTTGATATTTTCAAGCTCTACTTTTTATAATTTATTTATAGATCCAAATGACACTCTTTTTGATGTATCGTGGTTTCCCGTTTCCGACAAATTTTCGATTATTCATGGAGGTTTGAAAAAAAAAGAATAAATATCAGGAAATCCTTCAAAAGTAACCATATATGGCAATAAGGGCGACCCGCTATTTGAATTATGTAGTGGTCCATTTAGTAAGATCGCAATTAATTCTTTCGAGTGTATCCTTAATTTTTTTTATTTCAGCTCTAATATGTGTGTCTGGGATTGGAAATATTAAAGGGCATACAGTAGGATTATTCTATATACATTTTAGGAATTTTGGAGTGTAAAGGATAAGAAAATTATTTCGCTAATAAATGTTTTATCATTAGTTTTATGGTAGACACCGTTAGCTAATGAAATAACATGGATGCCTGATGGATCTCATGTAATATTTTGTTCCACATCCCCTAAAATAAATTTTAACAATGGGTTTATTTTATTCATTTTTATTAAGATATGAAATGCATGATTTTAACGGAACAAAATTAAAAGATTTTATCTCAAAATCAAATGAGGATTTTTTACAAGTTTTCTACATTTTATTAGTCTGCTAGATTGAACCTATTATTATAGGTGATAACAATATTACTGGTCCTGTTATCATAATCCCAGAAAAACCAATAGATTTAAGAAGTATATTTATGATGTTTGTATTTTTTATAGCTATTAATGATTCTGCGTATGTTCCTTCATCAAAATCTCGTGTTAATTTTGTACCTAAGTTTATTTATAATATTTAGGAAGAAATTCGAAAAAAAACCAAAGAATCAAAAAAGTCAAAAAAGAAAAAAGCTGAAATTGTTCCTGTCTCTACATCTTAATAATAACAAATTTTAAAATAGTTTATCGCAAAGCTATTTTAGGCGTAATTCATTAAATTCTCCCAAGTTTCTCTACTCAATTAACAGCTTCTATTTTACAACCAATACTATTCCCCTTGTTAGTTTTTTGATAATTTTGAAGTACGTCTATCAAATATTCAAATTATTAAAACAATTAGGAATTAGAAGCAAAATTAAACCTTCCAAGTTAATTTACAACATGTTTCATTAATAATATTATAAACGTGGCCCCCTACCTTAAATATTGTACCGATCTATTTTTCGCTGTTATTGATCTATTTAATACAATAAAATATTATAAATACACTCGGATCTTTTTATTTTTGCAAATACGTTGTCCATAAGTCTACATAAAAAAGTGTAGTGTTAATCTGTACGTGCGATCCCATGTATTAAATTTATACAAAATTTTAGAGAATTTAATAGTTTTTTTTACTGCAATATAATATATGATAATTGGTAGTGTCACGTTTATGAAGCAGCAGTTTAAGATATATTGAAAAATGCCGTTATTTAATATTTTACAAAAATTTACTTTTTCAAACATGCATAAAAATAGAACTTAGTGTATTTGCTTCCTCTACAATTAGAAAATATCGCTGTTACCCTGTAATTGAAGTCCTTAAAAAAACGCGAAGCAGTCAAGATCTAAGAGATTTATGTAAACAAGCAATATAAAGAGAGAAAGAAAAGGTTACGCCAAAAATCAATGCCTAGTGGTAT
Source organism: Henneguya salminicola (assembly GCA_009887335.1). NCBI lineage: Eukaryota > Metazoa > Cnidaria > Myxozoa > Bivalvulida > Myxobolidae > Henneguya > Henneguya salminicola. The sequence continues at coordinate 10,845 of SGJC01000708.1, forward strand.
TGTGTTCTTGAGGGGCAATGCTGGTAGGAGATTTAGAGGATTAAGTTATTATAATAACCATTGATTTTTATTGTCCATAATGCACTTCAGTTAAGTAGATAAACCTTGCAAGAAGACCTGTGAAGCTGATTTCGAGAGAAATTATTAAGATTTAAAAAATTCAGTAACTCACAAAAAGATAGAAATTGTGTTTTTAAATTTACTTTTATACGATTTAATTAAGTGGGTAAGGTAAATATTGCAAGACAATATGTCCCCAAGAATTCAATATTTCTTACATCGTTTTTGGGAAAAAGGAATTTTTTCATCTCAATTTGAATATATCATATTTTTATAGCAGGCAATTTCTTACTTCATTAAGAAAATAGCATATTCCGCCATTTTTTTGTCTAAATTATTTAAAAAATAATCCTTTTCAAATATTACTTTGTTTAAATTTATTTATAGATCTTAATCCGCTTTATATTATATCTTTCAAACAAAATTGATTTCAACTATCTTTTTTTATGAAAAATTTTGAGTCCTAACAAGGATTTCCATCTCGTTAAGGTTAGTAGTATCAGGTTCAAAAAGGAAAGATTAAACCTTGCCTAGGGGAGGCCTCAACTCCATAGGGGAATAAGTTTAGGGAGGAAGACCCTCCACTGCCGCTTAATAACTAACACGGAATACTTACTTATAGTATAGAAAAAGCCAATCAGGAGATCGATCCTCTCCTCTGGAATGATACCACTTTTTACACATTCAGTCTATGACAAAGAGAATAATCAGAAAAAGACTTCCAAAATCAAAATCCTTGAAACTATTTATTAATATTAAATTGATTAAACCACTTTATTTTATTCAGCCAATGGCTCTCAAACATTCGATGGCCATGTTCCAATCAGTGGCTTTATAGAGTTTTATCAGGCCCAATAGGAATTATTAGTTTTCTCTTTTTGTTAAAAAATTGAACTATTTCGTAAGGCTATAGTTTGATAATAAAATGTTACCGGGCAATTAATAAATTATGAAATTTATTGATGCCGCTCATTTTTTATCGTTAAAACCACAAATTTTATTAAATTGTTTACAAATCAGCAATAAAAAGGACCATTTTTTACATCCCCTGACACAAATCTAATAAAAGAGCTTTGATTTATTCCAATGTTCTCCGATTCAAATATAACTACTGAAATATTTCATACATTCAAAATTTCCACCAATTATGTGTTTTGCCCTTTTCCTCTATACATTGAGATAATATTTATGTTTTATGGGGGTACTTCTATATAAATAAATCAGGCTAATTTTTTCTTTCAAGCACTAATGCGAAATGCATAAGATTATCATAGCCTCTGTCTATGACAGGGTAGGCTTTTTAGCCTTTATGGATTTTACCAGGGATACTACATGCCCCATACATTCTTTCAGAGAATGGCAGACTCAAAATTTCTTTCGAAATGGGGATGCTTCTTAAGTAGCTAACTGGAAAGAAAATCAAAATATAATGG
>SGJC01000709.1:0-16363 GCA_009887335.1 Henneguya salminicola
ATAACTATTTAAAAAATTTAAACCAAAAAACCATCTATATTCAATGTTATAATGATATATTTAAATTAATAGGCCATTAAACTCCATTAAACCCGAAGAATTACGAAAAAATCCCTTCATCTATAGTTTAGCCATTTTAAGATTTAAAATTAATATGGATTAAAATAAAATTAGTTATGGTGGTATTTTTGCGTTATCCATCCACAAAGATTTCCCACCTCTGCCCATGTGTTAAACGCGGCTATTTTTCATTCTTAAAACATGAGAATAAGTAAATTTAAATCAGGTATTTTTAAGGCTAAAAAGTTTAGAAAGCCATTTTTGAAAAAAATCGTGTATTGTGCGACATCACAACCTTAGAAAAATTTCTTCAATTTTACAAAGCATTTTGTGATACAATAATTTAAATTGTTTTAATGCTGATAAAAATATCTACATTTTAAAATTTCAAGAATGCGAAAGAACCGCACACGCATTGGTTCCTAATGACACGAATATCCTCCGGTTTCACGTTGATGAAAAAACGTCCCTGACTCTAATATAAGGAATTTCAGAGTTTCAATATGAATTCTTTATCTTGTTCATTTAATGTGCATGCTTTTTTATGCAACTTGGGATCCGAACAGGGAATTAAGCGCCCAATTGCGCATTAACCCTTATGCATACACGGATTCTGTCACATTTTTATTTAAAAATTTTACTCTATTTGTATGAAGCAGGAATACAATTTATAGATATTGTACAAAGCAGAGGGATTTTTTGGTTTGTGGCCTCAATGCCATATGCGTAACAAATAATATAATTTATATATCAATGGTGCTCTATAATACATAATGACAAATATCGCGATTATAACGCTGATAACCCAATCGGATTTATGAAAGTTGCAACTCAACCAAGAGGACACACTGAGTTGGGAGAATTCGGTTACCCCTACGTTTGAGTAGAAAATTAACAAGGGGCGCATAAATTATATTTCATAACAGTGGCGCGTGCGCAGATGCAAGGTTTTGAGCGCGCCCATGAGATTCCCCCTTTCCTTCAGTGTTGGTAAATGAAAAATGCAGTAATGAATCCATTTAGGATCGAAAGCTTCTCTACACTGGCAGTTTACTGATCCATCAACCCCCATCGTAATAGATTGCAATACCTCTGTTGAATTAATTCGAAAGAAAAGTAAGAGTAAATATAATTTAGTTCGATTTTATTCAGTCTTATGATTTGGAATATGCGATGCTTAAATAAGAGTTCTTCACCCTTTTTACAATCGTGGATCAGAGATATAAAAAAATTGATTTCGATTATGCGCACAATTGAATTTTCCGAAAGTGACGTAAAATCTAAATTTTAAGTATTCAAATATAATTGTTCTGGTATTGATAATTATAGATCAAATTATGAAAGAGAAAATAATTTACATATTAAAGATCGTTAAAAAAATCTCTTGTTTCGAATTTTTTTATTACAGAATTAGCTGTCAATTTTTTCGATGACTTTTTATACGTTTTATTTGTAATAAGATCTTTTTTGACATCCCAAAAATTAAGTCCAGACTCATGAGAAGACATTAGAATCTGATTATCATGAGATAAGCTTAAGGAAGTAATAAAATCAGTGCTATTTTTAACATAATATCCTGATATGTGAGATGGAAATAATTCTAATGATCCAATAAATCCTTCTAAAGATGAAAAAAGAAAAGTTCGATCATCCAATGGTATCAAATGTTCTATAGGCCCTGTGCCCGCGTAAACGAAATCACTAGGATTTCCCCATTCTCCAATATTGTAAACACAGAAACGTCCTTTGTCGCTACTTGAGCCAAAAATTACCTTTCGTTTATTCTAGATACATTTAACGTCACAACAAACTTCGCAAAATGAGGAGCAGCTGTAAGTGTCGTCTTGCTGATCACTAACATCAATTGGAATCCATTTATTTGTTGAATACGCATGCACTCGACCATTGGAACTAATTATTGAGACGAAAAAATACGAAGATAAAAACAGCAATTTTAAATCAGAATCGCACATAATCGTTTCGATTTCTTCATTAATGTGGATATTTTTTATTAATTTGTTATTTTTATGATCAATTATCTGAAATTAGAAAATATTTATTTACTGAAATATCTCCATTCTCACTAAAAGAAATTAAAATTTTATCGTTAAAATATAGCATTGACGCAATACCCTCTCTTAGTTTATAAAAATTAGTTTGTAACGTTGACGTGGAGTAGGATGTCACAAAGGATGCGGTTTCTGTGTTCATTTTCGAAATAGAATTTCCATTCGAGCACGTAAAAAAATCTAAGCTATAGTAAAAAGCTTAACGTGTTCCATCAGAATCAAATATTAGGGATCTGACAATATCTTTGTACAATTTAGCAGACCAAAGTCTTTCAATTTTTTCTGTTTTTTTATACTTATAACTATTTGTGATAAACAATTTTAAGCCACCAACCATCGCACTCGGCCGTCAATATGATATGTAAGGAAAATGTTTGTTTTAGGATGAAACTTTGCTCCCATTGTTATGTTTTTTAAATTTGCATTTTTTGGCCTAGGTTATAAAAGTAGATTTTACTTGTAACATTCCATTTTACACTTAATTTAATCACACATGCGCCAAATTTAATGGAGTTACCATCAAGAATTTCGAAACCTACTTAACTGACCATTTATTATTAAAAGATTCAGGAGTCTAGAAGTAAAAGCATTTATTTTATCGATTTTTGCAGACACACATGAAAATTTAATTCAATTGGTAAGCAGAAGCATTTTTATAAATACAGTCGAACCTCTATTGCCTTGAAAAAAAAATGAAAATAAAATAAAGATGCCGCATGCGTTTCTTTTTTTAATGCATTGGCTTTATTCGTGTTGTTATTCGAACATTTTAACTCATTCTAATTCAAGAGCAAAAAAATAAAATAAATTGGCTAATATTAAAAAATTGATTAACCATTTCAATATAGGGTATAAAATAGCAAGAATGCATGAAAATTATTGTTAAAGACGATTTTGAACCGAAGTGCATTTTAAACTCCGAAATTCTCCGACAATTTGCAATTTATAAAAGAAAAATTATAGTTTACTGAAATTATTTGACTGTTTTCCTACTCTATCTAATCATAGGGTATTGATGGTTTTTTGAATCTTTCTCGGTTGTAAAAATACCACTTGCCTTCTCTCATGCCTATTTGTTGTTATCAGAATAAAAATCGAATTCTGTTTTTATAACAGAAATAAATGCAGCCAAATTAATATGTGTATTGAGGAAAAAATCACCAATCCTTCTATAATACCTTTCTAAACATTTTTTTGTCCTTCCGGCAAGATAATAAACTCCATAAGAATTTATATTCCATAGTGAGAGTGGAAATCTTTTTAGCCATATCTTTGCAAAATAATTCCAAAAGGTTTCAAAAGATTCGTCTCGTATAAGTAGGGGCTTTATATAATTGATGCCGTCAATAACTTCTGAGATTTCAAGTATTGTCAATATTTCAAAATTTGATGGACAGTATATAATTTGTGCATTCCATACTTACTTTGAATTTTTTGAGGTTTCTTTATAACGCTTCTTTGTAATGAAAATAGCAACTGAGAATTTTACTCTCTGTAAATTCGTGTTTTATTGTCGATATTAAAGAATACTCAAAATTAACAGTGATAATCCTGGGTATCCATGCATATTCCATGAAAACGATAATTTTGCGTAAAACGTTACCATATATATGTTCGTTCTTTCCAGTAAGCAAACAGTACGCTGCGAGAATAAAAGGTTCGGTTATAATATCATGTAGCATGATTATAAGGCACTGAGTAAACGATACTGGTACACTTCTGAAGGTGCCATCAATGAACGTGTATCCATTATAGCGTATTAAAGTTAGACACTCGTTTGTTATCCATATCATAATTTGGTCGTATTCGCTATGGATATCAATACACCAATACCTTCTGAAAAATAGTTTTCAGTTGTTCCTTATTCTCATTGGATGTATGGTTGCTTGATGAATTTTGTAAACAAACAAAGATCCTCTATTTTCCCTGATCATATTGTAAATCATAGATTTTGTAGGAATAATGTAAATAGACGATGCGTATTTGATTTTTAATTCTATCAGTAAGGATTCATATATTTGATGAGGGTAAAGAGACAAAATAGCCGATTTCTCTAAAATGAATGTATCCACAAAAGTAGTTGAGGGCGCAAGCGTAGTTTCTGAGTTTAAAAATTGAATATTTAGTTTATGATTAAATGTTGGCTCCCCTTTCACCGTAATATTTATCTTCTTTTTTGATTAATTTTACAGGGCACAATTGTGATTCACACTTGGAACACCTATAATAAACGAAGAATTTCAGAGTTTCATTTATACTATCGTTCTGAACATGGGGAGAGTTCAGATGCCATAAACGAGGTTGCCTTACAAAAATATCTAGCTGAGCTGGGTTTTTTTTCAAAATAAAAAAATAGCGCTTGGCAGATTAAGGCTCTATTCATACATTTATGAACGAAGGAATTCCATTCTAAATTAATATATACAGATTTCCAGTTCGCATACAAAACAGTCATAAACTGGAATATGGTTTGGAGAGACATTTCCGTTGAACATTTGGTACCATTAAGTCAGAAAAAAATAAAAGGTAATGCAACAGCCGGCGAAATTGATTAGACTGTTATGGCAAAAAATAAATTATAAAAAGAGACAGCTATTAAAAACTCAATGTCTATTCGAAGGCATCAAGTGAAAAAAAAGACAAGACTACATTTTCGTTCATTTAACTGGCAGATGAGATCGTCACAAACAATCAACCCTGTCGGAAGTTTTCAGAAAGCAAATTTCCATTGGAAGCAAAAAATTTTTAGATGGATGACGATCCATTGGAAATCTTACCATTTTGCCTTTCCACATGAAACCATTATTCCCGAAGCAAATTTGTTCGATCCGAAACGTATAATAATCCATATAAAATATGTTGTAAGCACGTCAGGGGACTGAAAAAAATTATCCTAAAAATAAAAAACCCCATGGGTTTGAATAGGAAGGATTATTTCTTTTTTTTTTCGATGGGGGAGTAAATACGCATTCGAGGATATTTTATCTTTAATAAGGAATACATATACTTTTCTTCAGTGGATTAATCTTTCTTTGTGTTATTCTTTAATTTTTCTAATTATTCACATTCTAAAATAAGTCTAGACTCTACTACAATATACACAGAATTTCAGTTTTAGTACTTGGTTCTTTAACCTTAACAGAAACTGGCCTTGAGTCACCCTAGGTTTGACTAGGCCAAGAGTGGCAATTCAACGTAGAACTATTATTCAAGGAAGTCTTTTAACATAAACCTTCCCTCCATCCAAACAAAAGAGCGCACGCGTAAGTTATGGGAGAAAACTAGATGGAGAACCTTTAAACTAAAGCATAAATTTGAGCCAAAAACCTAAAATTAAATGACTCAAAGTAATGAATTTTTTAGTGAATGCGCTCTTGGGGGAGGGAGGTGGTAATAGTACTATTCGGCCCTTATTTCCATCTTTTTTTGTACTTTAATACTGCATTAATATCCTATCTTTAAATTATAAAGTCAACATTATTATTAAATATTTTGGTATTTTATTTTACGCAGACGCGCGTTAAATGCTGCAAAATTGCCCAACAATGTAAAAAAAAAACACACAGAAAAAGATTAGACTGATTCAAAAAATTCTTTTACAAATATATATTGTAAGGGTTAATTTAATGCGCGTGTGTGAAGTAAGGAGACTGGGAGTAGTGGCAATAACATAATGTGTGAAAAATGCGATGTGAAGCGCATGACTGTTATGTACAAGCGAGTTGTTTGTCATTCAAAATTTGTACAAGTTTCTTTTCTTATAAATATGTTATATCCCAATTCGATTTAAATAATTTATTAATAATTTTCGTCATGCCTACAACAAATATTTGCAAAAGACAAGCAGGAAAAGATTGAGGACCTAAATAAAGGTTATTTAGGGTATTTTTTATTAGCCCATATAAATATTGTAGAGGCACGTTTCATTTCGGATGTTGAAAAAATAATGAAAATATTTTCTAATTTTATAACCGTTAAATCTATTAAGATGGCACATAAGAACCAAAAGTAATTAACAATTATTGGAAAGAAAAATTCAAAAAAAATCGTTGGTTAATTCCAATAAAAATGTCAGAAATACAATTGGTTCCTTAAATGAAGGAGGGAAAAAAATACCAATTAATGCAACAAACATTAACCTGCCATAAAGGTGATAAAGATAATATGAATGAAAAGTTAAATTGTTATAGAAATAATCCTAAAAGTAGAATTACAAACTATAAAGAAATTATTGAGTTGATATTAGATATAGTGAGAGGAACAGCAAATACCTTTTGAGTTATTTCAACAGGATGGCCGATCATTCACGGTGGGAACCGTCTTAATTTTTAATGGTTGACTTTGAAGAATTTTATAGACTGAAAAATGTAAATTAAGACGACTAATATTTCATAGAATATATTATGATTTGGTAGCTTTAATAAGAATGACTACTTTTGAGCAAAAGTGAAAATTTGATTTTTGTAACAATAATTTTGAATGTGATTGATTGAATTGGCGTTTATAATTTAAGTTATTAATTATTAAGTAAAATTAATAGATTTTTTTTCTTCACTTCCCTATACGGCCCATCTTAGTTCCTATTTAGTTCCAACAATCTAGGTAGTACGGTTGTCTTAACTCTCGTATTAAATATTCGAAAAAAACACGGAGAAAAGGGTCTTAGAAACATTTCCGTGTTTTGCTCCAATTTTTTAGTCTTTTCAATAAATATAGTATATTTTTTCAAAATAAAAATCGATTTAAATTATTTTTAATTTCAAATTAGAACACTTTTTGAAGTAGGTAAAAATTGACTGTTATGCGCAAGCTCAATGTAACAATTGATGATATTATTTTAGCAGCATTCAAATATTGTGAGTTTTAACCACATGTAAATGATCGATGCGGAACTTTGCAATATTTTAATTTGAAAAAATATGGGTATGCTTTTGAAGATGGCCAATTTAAAAGTTAGATTTGTTCATGGTATTCTTTATTACACACATGCGCCTTTATTTGCACAATTATTCATTGGAGAATATGAACAGAATTTTATTTAATATTAGTGTCGAGAAACTTATGTGTTTTTTAATGGTTATAAACATCAAATGACAGATTGGAAACGTCATAGAACTTTTTTTTCTGAGAAATATTTATTACTTTCAATCAGAGATCTAATATAGATGAAAAATAGCGTTAAGCAATGCCAATGCCATATCAAACGAAGATTATTCGTCATGAGGAGGAAAAGTGTATAAATCAGAGGGAAAAAATTATTCAACTATTTCTCAATTTTTGCATTTATCTCATTTAAATAAAAAAATATTAACCGAGGTTCGAAGCTTTTAATGTACCTTTTAATAACACGGGTTTGGGTTTGTTATCTTGAGAAGGTTAAATTCATATAATTTTCAAATTTATGCATATAACTAAGGAGATAGGAGAGAACTTCCGGTGTTTCTTGCTCCAGGGAGTCCTATACACGCGAATTGTGCTCCTTTTTTTTGCCATTATGGCTTTGGTGCTCGTACTAAAACAACACCATTTATTATTTATTTGGGGCAGTACTACATGAAATTTTGAACTTACGTTAAAGTTTAGACAGTCATCAATTACTTAGCTTCTCAGGTAGCACGTAAAAAGGTATTGCCAACTGAAATTGACTATCCCTTTTTAAAAATTACACATATTTAATTTTAATACTAATATACCTTCTAACAGTATTTATCAATTTTTTTAAATGCTATATATTTTTTTCTAATCCTTTCAATCGTAAAATAATAAACACGTTTTTTTCTATAATTAAGTTGGTGAAAACGTGCGTGTTATTTGTAAAAAAAAACAATAAATTTTATTTTAAAAATAAAAGAATATTTATCTAGCTATTAAATTGGTTGAGAATTAAAAATGAATGATCAATATACAATTACAAAATAAATATTACATGTGAAGAAATAATAGTGACAAAGTTAATATCGCATGCGCAAACTTCTTTCTTGTTTAAAAATATAAGAATATTGTATACATTTACCCCCGTTTGCAATAATATTATATATTGATACCTTTAAAATCTCTTACTTAAGTATAAAATTGTTAAAACATGCCAGGAAGTATAATAATAAAATATTAATTTGATCTCGACTCTTCAATAATATTTAGAGTGGCTGATATTATTTGGAATCGAAATATAACCTTATTAGATTTGTTCTGCCTTTGCCCCTTGATTCCAAATTTTCTGTTGAGTTCGTGAACACTGTCAGCCTTACCTTTTTTTATTCTCCATCCTCATTCTTTCAGAAACGGATCCAATTATTGTGTTCTCCTGCACAATTAATGATTATAATTTAATTTTTCACCAAAAGGACAATAAAATTTATTTTTTCTCAAGATTTAGTCAAATTCAAGGACCAAAAGTAGAATAGAACCCGAACCCCCCTACCTTTTTTATGAACATGCGCAAATTATCTGATGTTTCCCACACGTCAAGAACTTAGCCAAATTTTATAAAAATATATTTCAATAACATTATAAATAAAAATATTATACGAAAGAAAATACTAACAAGGTGCGCACGCTCATAAAAAAAATGGATGCGGGGCCCTTTTGTATCATTTAGCCAAATTCAAAACTATTTTTTTTCTAAATGGGTTTTCAAACCCTCATAGGTCTCTTTCACTGACGATTTTCTGGCCCCTCATCCCGCTTGCGCCATCTGACAGGTAGGCATAATTGAAAATAACATCGGAATTGTGATGACTCGTCCCATCCAAACCTTTGTTCGATTGTAACATCGTACAAGAGCATTAGCTCAAATTCAAAAATATTTAATTTGTTTTATGGATTAGAGATTTCATCTGAAAATTCACACTTTTAAAAATACAGAAATAAATATTTTATCGACAAATTTTTCATAAAATGATAAACTTTTTATACTTAATAAAGATCAATTACATAAAATGCCACTATAAATTACAAAATTTTATTAATTATTAGATAAATTAACATGTTCAGGATATAAAATTTGAGTTGATATATTTACAATTAAATAAGGATAGATAAAAATATTATTGCTTAAGTTATTAAATTGAGTTATAAATAGCCATTATGACTGAAATCTTATTCGTTTAACCGCCTCTTTTTTGAGCCTGGCGACTTTCACGCCTGCGTCTGAGGCAATCTTACTCTTTGCATAATAGTTGCCCTACTTCCATTTAGGAGGGGCATTTATATTAAATTTTATGCATTACACATTTAAAGTTGCTTGCTTAAAACTTTTTTGCACAATAAATGATTAAAACCTCCTCCAAGTTTCAGAGGCTTAAAAAAAATAACGCAGCACAATATTTCATTTTAATTTGAAAGTAATTTCAAAATAATAAAAGAACAATGTAATACATGAAAATTACAGTTTATTTTGTAAAAATATAATAAAGCGCAGGTGCAAGCCCCAACATTCTCATCCTTCTAGAGATTGATTATATAAAATAATAATGAAATAAAACTTATTATTTATTTAATTTGAGCGTATATTTTTAATTAATTGAGAAAAAAAGGGTGTTAGATACGCAACTCATCTCATAAAAAAATCGAGGCGGGCACTAATTAGTATTGATAAAAAAAAGATTAATGTATGGCTCCAACCATTAATTTTGACTTTAAAAAGTTAAAAAAAGTAGATGCTTACATAGGATCCCTAAAACTATGTAACTACTCATTGGGAAATAATCTGGGATGCGGAAAATTTGGTGTAGTTAAAAGTATTTACAATAATTCTATAAAAGTCGGGCAACATTTATTAACCAAACATTTTGTTGCAGTTAAAATAATAAATCGAAGAAAAATAAAGGGAATGGAGATTGTTGATAAAATTCGAAGAGAAATCACGATACTTTGTCACTTACATCATCCGCATATTGTTAAATTGTAAAAATAATATTATATATTCGAGGTATCAAACAATTAGTACACCCACAGACATATTCCTTATGATGGAATATGTAGGTGGTGGCGATTTGTATAGCTACCTCGATAAAAAAAGGCCTGTAATTATGGAATTTAAAATTTAGATCACGGAAATTGATGCGCGTCGATTTTTTCAACAAATTATATCAGGTGTTTCCTATTGCCATGCCCATAAAGTTATTCACAGGTAAAAATTCATTCTACTTTATGCTTATTTCAACACCTGTTTTCTTTCATGAACGCCTAGTTCTGTTTTTATGCGATCAGATTAACAAATTTTATTTTATCTTTCAAAATATTTTCAGATTTTCTATATGCCCCCCAATTACTCATAAAACAAATAATATGACAAACATCGCACATACAGTTCCAAATCCCTGTAATTTTTCGATCTTTTATACGCATGCGCGACACAGGATATGTTATGCTTACTTTTTATGCTGCCTCTGGCGGAGCGCATCTACCACTTAAAAAGAGAATAGTTTTAAATTCTTAATTGTCTATTTTTTTAATAGTTGAAATCGTTTTAAAACAGACGAGACGTATCAGTCTGTAATATAACGAGAAGTAGTTAGTTTGTGGCAAACCCGTTTTTAACTCGAGTCTTTGAATGGCTTTTTTTAACCTACTTTTTCTCACATCTAAGAAGAAATTTTTTTTTAATTTGTATCGAAGTAGCCACTGCGAATATCTTCTTTCAGGTTAATCAATTCTTCGTGATTTTGTGGCCTATATTTCAATGTCTTTAGAGGTTTTTTATAAATCTTGTCAATTCGATTCAAAAGAGAACTAGTAGCATGGGGAAACATGCTTGAGGATCATGTTTTACATATAAGCTTCCCATCAAAATAGAGGGATGATTCCGTGCATTTTATTTGTAAAAATAATTTTAATTTCGGAAAGGATAGTTGTAAAAAATTTCTGCTTCTGCATATCTGACACAGGAGATGTGTTTAAGGTCTCCGTTTTGAGGACATCTCATAAGACTCACATTTCTTTCCATTTGAATTGGAACGGCTATATGTAGTTTTATTTCTATTGGGATGTATTCAGTTATAGAAATTGTATGTACATTTAATCCAGTCGAATCAAACAAACAAGATAAGTATCCATGCAGAAAAATGTCATACACAATAAATAAATGTAGGCTCAAATTTTCCGATTGTTGTGCGCACGCGCGCTGTGTTGTTCTTATACTCCCGCACCCCATTATTTCTAATATCCCGATATATATTACATGCGTGTCATGTTAAACGATTTTGCAGGTTGTATTGCAGACATAAGATTATTAGGCAATGGCTCGAAGTGAGATTTCGTGCCTCCTCGTTTCATTTACTCTCTGCCTAAAGCCTATCTGCTTGAGAGATAGATCTTGATTAATCTCCATTAATTCAAATCTAGGTTGAACTGAATTTGATCTTAGTTCGGCAGGAGCATATTTGAGTTAAGAAGAAAAATTAGCAGCAAGCCTTCTTTTGATCATCTAATTTTTGGCGTGAGCATATGCCACATACCTTTTTAGTTTTTAGATTGAATTGTTCACAAATTAGGTTTATAATTATAAGGAATATTTTCGACGTTATTTCAGGTTTTCCTTGTCGTCTGAATTATTTTATGAACTCATATCTGTACCGATTATTAAGCCTCAAATAACATCCCCGTAATATCAAATCATTAACAGATTGCTTAAAATAATCTTATTGTCACTGTGTGTACAGATTTCTTAGCACTGATATATCTTAGTTAATTCAATAAAAAAAAACTAATTTATATTTTAAAAATTGCCATGAACTAAAAGGCTAATGCAAATTGCGGTTTGGTACATTTTATACGTAAAGCGAATTTCTTGCATATTGTCATTTAAAAAATAACATTGAAAGGTTTAGATGATATTTTTGAGTGTAATTAACATAAATATAACTTTAATTCAAATGGACGAGTTTCAGAATTGACGAACCAACATCATTTAGAATATCTTCATAAAATTATAAATGTTTCGAATAATCAAAAATTCAAAATATAATTTTTGATTATTCGACCTAATTTTTTCCATTTATTACCCACCCTCATTAAATTTTCACACGCTTTCCTCCTTTCAGTATTTTTTTATATTCTACTTATTCGTTTTAATATACACTTGATTCTGTTTTTGGGTATAAGAAATTATGTCATAAAAGTTTATTTTTTTTGTTTACATTTTAGCATTAATCGAACTGCGCACACGAATTTAAAAATAGATAACAAAAGTCGTTTGAATCTATGTTTGATGTGTTTGTGTGTACACTGGGCTCTGTTGTTATGCATACCCACTGTAACATTTCCACCGCATTACAAGACGCCTACGGTTTTTGTTTTTTTCCAGCAGGAAATTCAAAAAATTGAGACTTTTAAATAAACTCTTATTTTTTTACAAATCAAATTTTTATTTTAGGTTGTAAATCATAACAAAATAACTTGCTCAGTCGTTAATATTGCATTGATAAGAAAAAAAAAATGTTTCTTACCCTAGGAGTCCCTTGCCTATGTAATCGTACCTCTACATTATTATCATAAATGACTTAGGGTCTGATACAAAATGCACCTACTTTTATATAAAGGGATCCCTACATTACTTTGGGTACGCCAACCACATAACGTTTGATACAACCGACAGCTGCTTAACTTCGCTGATCTCACCGGAAACGACGTTATCAATTGCTCAAGGACGCCTCTGAAAATTTATGATTCATTTCTTTACTTCTTTCTCAGGTATTGCAACACACATACTTCGACTTTAGTCTCTTCTCTCACAATCTACCACTGTGATAGCATACAATAATAACGACCATTAAAAAATAGGAAGCCATAGTTTAAGACTAATCAATTTTAGAAATAAATGGTCTTGCCCCTTTTCGAACATTCAACCGCTACTGTATAATAAAATAGCGAGTGTCTACGACTCGATAATTCGCGATAACATTCCATTGGTGTTTATAACATAAACTCTATTAAAAGCAATAAAAATTATTATATTCGCAAATGCCTCAAATAATAAGGCAAAGTTACCTCCCATGCAACAATCAATGATATTTAAATCTATCAGAATAATAAATAAAGTTTATACTTCGACTCTATAAATATCATATTTCCAATAGTATTTAATTTGACACGGAATTACCATTTAGATACTTAGTCTCCTCATCTTCTTCAAATAAAACAAATCATGTCTGGCCCTTACAGAGCTAGAATTATTAAATTTTTATGAATAGAACATTGTTGTTTACTTTTGATTACATGTTATGCTAGTATTATACGAGACTATTTTTATCCTATTGCCCTTTCGTCTTAGGATTTTTTTCATTATTACTATTTTTTTTGGATATTTTGATTTAAAACCATTTTCAGTTTGGTTTGCTTTATTTTAAATAAGTATCATTGGGATTGTTCGTAAATTAATTACATTAACAAGAAACGGATATTTATTGACACAATCCATTTATCCCTTCAGTTAAATTTCTTGAAGAAAATCAAATTATCCAATCACCCCTTCAAGGAAGTGTTACACAATTTACAAACGACCACTTTACGCTTATTCGAGACTATCCTTTACTGGCTTAAATAAATTTATTTTTTCTGCTTTCAATCGACTCAAAAGTAAATCTTTAATACGAGCATTCCTTTTTCTGGATTTTCATCATTTTTAAATACTATCAATGTGGAATGGAAAGATCACAAAAATTTTGGCGGGGAGTTAGCTGTTGAACGTTTCTCAAACGAGAAAAAAAATGTTTAAATATTAAATTTAAAATTGTTTTAAATTTTTGTTGATATTATGACTATTTTTCATATTAATATTGATCTTAATACACCCCGTTCTCTTTTTAGGGGTGAACACTTTCGGAAGAGCTCGCATTAAAAAAATCACATAAATACAGAACCGAGTGAATATACAGTATAACGATAACCATGTTGGATTCTCAATATTTTTAAATCTATTTTTACACTCGACTACTCATGCCAATTAACGCTAAGTATGTTTACTAAAAATTGAACTTTTGGCATATGATTTATTGATAACTAACGAATATAATATATGTAAGCAGAAAAAATGGTTTTTTTTACCTAACATAAAAACAGAACCTATATGTATATTTCTTCACTTTCATTCACGTTATCCATAAAAAAACACCTGTTTTATTTGCATTATAACATCGAGTTTGATTTTTTTTGTCTCGAATTGATGTCGCTGTTCATTTAGCTGAAATATATAATTAAAATTTTTTTTTTTTTAAATCAATTGAACAAAAACAAAATATTATTTGTATTAAGTGTAGAGTAAAGCTTTGAATGGTAGCATATTTTTGGGTAAGAGTATAATACAAACTTTTTCTATTGAATGACAATTTATTTTCAGTTTTGTTTCTATTTTAAAAATTGGGAAGTTATTACCGCCAAAGCGAACATTATTAAAGAAAAACTCACCAAACCGTTATATTCCATTTCTTCTTTTGATCAAAGCCTATTTATCGTTAAAACTGTTTCAGTAAAAAAATGATTGGTTTAAAGTTGTTTCGTATTTTTATGGGATAAATAAATTCTAGGCAAGTGCTTGATTATATTTTTAGTTCATGAAAATATTTTAATTTTTATTAGAATGGCCTTTTTTTATTCCCTTGGCGGGATACGTTTTACGCTCTTTCAGTTGGCAAGGGTCAATTGTCAGCTAGTTATAACTGGGAAGATTTTCAGAGGTTTTAGTGTCTCAATCACTAAATATTTCATACAACCTATTCATTCCAGGGAGACCATGCCACACGGGAAATGGTTATCGGAGTAAGCTCCAAAGTAACTTGTTCATGCCTTCTCATTAGCAATTTGATTTTTGAAATCCAGATTACAATGATCAAGCAACAATATTTTATTGATTTAACCTAGGTTTTTTGTCAATTATTTTATGTATAAAACCTCACTGTCCCATTTTTAGAGTGGTTTGATGGTTATCCACTTGGCGTAAACTAAGTTTTAGGAATCCATCACTGCCAACACAATCAGTCGTAATAAGGATGTATCAACCTCTAAAAGTCATACCTACCTTTTTTTTATAAAAACACCGTGTGCTGGTAGCGTTGACTTACAGAATTTAAACATATTCGGATATTAATCGCATAATTCTGTTATATTTAATTAACTGTAAGTTTTTTTATTTTTTTAAATTGAGGACAAAATTTTATATCTATTTATGTTTATGTTCTCTGCTTTTATTTTTATTTTATATATTTTATTATAGAGACTTAAAACTTGAAAATGTGCTACTTGATGTATTCCTCAATGTAAAAATTGCAGATTTTGGTTTGTTGTTTGAATCATCAATTCAAGGGCTTTCTAATATCATGAAAGACGGGGAACTTATGAAAACTAGTTGTGGGTCACCAAATTATGCATCCCCTGAAATTGTCTCTGGTGGGTATGCTACATATCTTGATAAATAAGTTTATATTTTGGTCCTGAAGTTGATATATGGAGTTGTGGTGTAATATTATTTACTTTGATATGTGGTCATGTATTTATGTGATTAATACTATTCAGTTACCTTTTGATGAAACGAATATCAAAAATTTATTTTCAAAAATAAAAGGTTGATTCCGTTTGTTAGATTATAGCTGGGGATTTTACATACTATAGCAATCATCCAGTTGGCCCAAAAACTCTTATATATGGAATGCTTGAAGCTAATTCAACAGAACGATACACAATTGAAAAAATAATGTAAATATCTTAATCAAGAAAATTAGGAATGATGAATGGTTTAAACGAGATGTTTCGCCATATTTACTTGAAGAATTCAACGATTCCTCCTCAATTAACAAAGAAGCTATCATTGAAAGAGTAGCTGAAGTATATTTCCATTTACAAATTACAAGATATTTAAAGTTGATGTACTCACAGTAACTAGCTCTCTAGAAGCTTATAATCAATCTGATCCTATAGTCGCCACATATAGAATTTTAATTGATGAACAAAAGGACGGTATTTTTCGCTAATTTATACTTTAGTTACACTTTATAAAAGTCCAAACACCGTATTTGAAATTTATTTCTAAAAATAGATTGCTAAAAAGGTTGAACCTCACACAATTTCAGTCATGTTAGAAGGTATTGAAATCGTATATTTGTTTAAATTCCCTCAATTCGGAACTTTGATTACCGCACCGCTTTTATATTAATATCTACATTTTCTTCCTAAGTCTTTTAACCCGTTTCTAAATTTTATCGATATACTTGACTTGGTCTTATTTGTATTTATATGTAATA
>SGJC01000710.1:0-20109 GCA_009887335.1 Henneguya salminicola
ACCCCAGGTGATTTTCAGCTTAAAATTTAACAAAGAATTAAAGATTAATTTAATGAGAAAACGGGAAAACAACAGCATCCTAGACTTAAATTTTATACGATTTCAGGATCTTAATATATGTCACAGTAAAGATCATAAACGTTTGAATTCATTTATTTATTGGACTTTGAAAGATTTATGGTGAACTGCTGAGACACTACAGGGGGAACTAGTACGAAAAATAATAAAATGGATTTTTATAAAAAAAATGGCAAAAAATAATGGACCACCAAATTACCCTTAATATCTATTGTAATTGCAAACTCAGGTAAGGGCTTCATTTTGAACAGCGATAACCCGAAGCGCGAAATATAAGGCGTTGGTGGTGTCTTAATTGTATCATAATATATCAGGTTAGCTTAATATTTAGTTGGAGTCAAAGATTACTTAGTCTATTCCGAGGGTCATAATATATTTTATAGAATTGAATTAGCGGAAAAATAAAAGAAAAAAAAACTATAAAATCAAATTTTGCTTAATTTCAACTGTACCGCAATTAAAATATTTAAAAGAATAGTATTAAATTAAATATTCAACATTGTAAGGAAAAAATTATAATTGCGGAGTTGCGGCTTGTGGAATTCTCTTTCCGCCATATTTGTTTAACGGTCATATATTTATATATCAAGAAGGATAATTCCAAAATAACAGCTTCAAAAATATTTTGAGAACAAAATTAATTCGATACCCAGCAGAATATTGCTCGATGAGTAAAATAGTGTAAAACGCGTTAAATAAGGAATAAATAAAATATATTGAATTATTTATGCTAATATTATAAACTAAGTTTTTGATATTTGAATGACATCTTCATCGAATAAAATATGCGACAATCCTACTCGTTGTGGGTTATACTTAACACTACGTCCCTATAAATATATCTAATCCTTCTCTACCCAAACTATTGAATATTTAAAATGATCAACTAATGATCGATGAATCATAAGGCACTAAATATTTATAGAATATATTACAGCTTCTTTCACAGAACTATTTGTTCGAAGAATCAATGGTTCATTGAAATCCGGCAATTCCCCAGGTCTTTTTGTATAAATTCTTAATAATCCAAGATGTTCCCATATTTTTTTTAATAAATAATCAAAATTAAGTTTATAATTACAACTAAATACAACAATAAAACACAAACCTTATCACAACACTATACTGGGCATGCGCGATTACATCAATATCTTCAATCGACATCCTGTCAATTTTATTATAAACCTATATTAAAATAAAAAATTACATAAAGAGCTGGTATATAAACTCTATTCCCAATAAGAACATCAATAAATTCATCAAAAATGATATAACATAATTTACCTTGATCGCAATCTTGTCTGACAACAATTTCAGCATGATGAATTTCTACGTTAAAAAATGCTTAAAACTGTAAAGTGAAAGAATCTGTGAAATAAATGAATCTTTTATTTTAGTCAAAGCACAGCTTTTTGAAATTTTAACCCCACCAGCTTTTTTTACCTTTTTATACAGTTGATTTTACAAACTTTAAAATATATATCAGGCTTTTTTTTATTTAACCTTATACCACAAGATTCGAGTTCTTTTATCAATAAGGGTCAAATGTAACGTATAAGAGTACAATTGTTTAGAGCCCTCTGATGCATCGAGCATAATTATTATTAAATCAGCGGTACGAGCTACAGAAATAACCTGTTTACCTCTACCAAAACCTTGAGAAGCGCCTTCAATTATACCTGGCAGATCAAGCATTTGGATTTTGGTATCGTTATACTTATGTGAAATAATGGGGAATACTTCGATCATACCAGGTATGCATGTTAATGTAGTAAATGCATAATCCGCGACTTCACTCTTGCAACTTGTAATTGATGATAACAGTGTTGACTCATTAAAGAGGGATAATTATACCTTTCCAACAGATGGAAATCCAATTAATGCGACTCTTGCATTTCCACATCTTAAAACTTCAAAACCTTCTCCTTTTCCACTGGCTTCTTCACTCGCTTCTATTAATTCCGATCGTAATTTCGCCAATCTAGCTTTTAGTAATCCAATGTGGTGCTCCGTTGCTAAAATAATTTTCACGATTAAACCTTTATTTTTTTGCGTTCTCGCTATCTCTTTTTCAATTTCAGCAATTCTTTCTGCAATCCCCATTTTTAATACAGGCACGCGCAGAATGTTTTTTTTTTAATTATAAAACTTATAAATATAATTCAAGCTAATAAAAATAAATATACTATATTTTCTCTCATGCACACAAATATCTTATTATATTAAAATTGACGACAGAAAATAACAAAATAGATTATGCCCGTCTCTCGTTTTTTTTAGCGAGGAGTGGGAGCATGTTCTGCAAAGGAGCGTGAAAGAATAAACGTGGGGCATTGAAATTTCGCACACGCCCAAGCGCAGAAAAAAAGTAATTCAAGAAAATTTCATCCCTGTTCTGTATTTGTAATATTACTTATTCTATGGGCATGCTCATGCATATATATAGAGGCAGCCAAAGAATTTTTTAGAAGATAACAGATTTGATCTTAACAAAAACGAATAATTTTTTTAATCACAGGTAGTCTTTCTTTTTACCTCATAGGAGATTTTATTTTTTAGTATGTTTGAACCTTGACAATTTAAAAAATTTTTTATTCGAAGAAATTTTTCAAAAAAACGTTTACAAAATTGCTTTAATGAACAAAAATCACCCCTTCGTGTTGTATTTAATTTCTAACCAATAAAATGAAACGTATAAAAAACGTTATAAATTGTAAATTTCGACAGTTCCAAACTAGAACGTAATACGCATAAATAATTAAAAACGAGAAAAAATTATGTTAAAAAATATTCATGCACGTAATCAAAACATCAAAAATATAGATACACTGGGCCCTCGCTATAACGCGGGATGGGCCTTGGACCCCATAGCAAAAATCAAAATATGTATTATGAACAATTTTATTGTTAACACTCTGATACTCTATCCACTATACATGTACTATGTCGGTTGGTACCCTTATTGTAATTGTACAAAAAAATATTTAGTTACATGCTCTTTCCTACCTAATCTAATATTTTATTTTATTCTTCACACAAAATAATTATTTCCTCTGTTTAAATGAAAAAATAAAATTTTGATATTGATTTTTCTTGTTTGAAATCTCCACGCTGTTCAAACAAAATGGCGGACGGAAACTAAGAAGTGTGTGCGTGTGCGTTTTTTTTCAGCTGGACATCCCATTATCGATCTGTGCTCAAAGTTTCATGATAAAATGCGTTATAACAACAATAATTATGAATTATACACTGGACCCTCGCTATAACGAGGATTCGAATATAGCGCGGATCCTACCAGGGATCCGAGAAACAGCGTTATAACGAGGTTCCAGTGCATATGCGATAAAATTAATACTACAATACCCTCAGAATCTTATATTGACAATTTTATTCCTGAAAAGCTATCCCAGTATGAATTATCTTGTCATCAAATATATTTTCATTTTCGCGTTTCCTCAGATAGGAGAAGGTCTCAACAATGTATAAATCCCATCAAAAAATGTCTTCAACCAAAATATTATCAAAAATATAGTTGACGGTTGCTCTTCGTTTAAACGAAGATATTGATGCGAAAATATTGAACTTGAATATCACCATATTATTATATGTTATGCTAATGGGAGTTTCTTCTTTATGTAATAGCAAACGTAATTTTATATATGGCACGGTAAAATTCGATCTTACTGCGTTCGGTCAATGTTTAAAAGTGACGCAGTCTACGCATGTGCGCGCTTTTTATTTCTCTCCCACCATTCGTTAAAAATAGGGAAAATATAAATGTAAATATTGTAACAACCTTTAATGAAATAATTGTTTTGATAGAATATTGAAAACTGCTGATTTGTAATATTCCATATTTTTTTGCAGTAAGACATTAGCGACCGGAATGTAAATGTCTGGTGGGTTATTTTCATTTGAAATAGTCAATTCTATGAAACTTATAAAAATTCATATTAAAAATTTGTTTGGAAACACGATTTAAAATAATATAACACCGTTAACAAAATTCCAGCAAATGAAATCCAATATTTACAAAGCGCCACAATAAATAAATGAAAATTCAATAAGATTCTGGTGGTATTTTAATCGGATAAGGTTGAGACGATTTCTGCCCGCACTTTAAATCATAAATGCTAACGAACAAAGGAATTTAGCTGGAAGAACTAATAATGGACTTGAACGTTCCAATAAACTCTACGGAGACTATTTTTTGAAGGCTCATACAACTTATACTTTTATATTTTCACTCTTTAAAATTAATTTAAATACTTTAGCGATGGGTAGTAAAAAAAAAAGAGAAGCCGATGGTGGGATAACACACGATCAACTTCGAGTTAACTCGCCACCATTCCCATTAGAATATTCATCAGGGGAAGCGACAAATATGACCTGCAATTAATTATTAATTGTAAAAAAATTATCCCTATTTAGGTAAAAATGAAGATAATAAAAAGTATACTAGTTCTCTCAATGATTTATGAATCTGAGCTGTGAGGCATGTCAATTGTACGAGTAAATAACCATGAATCCATTTTTGAGGACGTTGTAAGAAATTGCTTTAACGTAGGAAAACAGTCTTTCTAGATGCCCTACGAGAGAAGCAGATATCGCGTTTTTAGCCGCCTTAATTCATAAAAATATGTCCTGCGCTTTTGTTAACTATTATGATTTAAATTCTTATATTTATGCGAGTATTAATGACTGCCTTTACCAGCTGTAAAAAAATCTAGAGTTCTGGCACCCTCTTCTGGTTAACACTGGTACTGTTTCCTTAAAATAAAGTAATAAAAAAGATATGAATTTTTCCGATCTTTTTTCACATATGACACTAAAAATATTATGAATATTTTTTTTTATCTCGGCAAGTTAGGTGGTTCATAATCTATAAATATTTTTCAAAGATAATTTGACAACAGTATTTCTAAAGACCCATAATTTTGGTTCAATTTGAAAGATAAATGGGTTTTTTTCAAAAATAAAAAATTTTCCAACTAAATTCTGATTTCAGATTTTTAACAAAATGCCGTTTAAATGTTTTAAAAAGAAGTCAATATTTTAAGAAATATAAAAATAATAAAAAAATATTTGACAATTCAAATTTTTGTATTTTCTATCATTATATTTTCTGTAATAAGTAAGCCCATATTTTTAATGGCTGCTCTTTTAAAAATCGCGCCGTTGAGGTTTATTTTGGAATTTTTCCAGAGTAAGATCAAACACAGATTTATTTATTCTTAAATATTTAATTGAGAATCGAGCCACAATTTAATTCTTACATTTTTATGTGAATATTTTAATTGGATTCACCATTTTTCTCTTAGAACCAAATGGTAAAGTAGCTCTAACCCTGACCTTTGTAGGGTGATTTTTAGCTTTAATAAAACTGTCTGTAAATAGCAGGCCCCTACCAATTAGTCGTTTTTTATTATTTTTATGTGTTAAAAATATAATTAAAAGAAGATTGAAAATAGCTGATAAGCCTTAAGTTTTTTTTCATATCCTTTTATTATGGGCCAATGCCCCAACGGCCGGCGAGTTTTAATCTGTAAGAGAAAAGGGGATGAAGACTATTTAATATATATTTATATTTACTCTTCACTTATTAACATTTGGAAAGGGGTTTTAAATCCTAAAAATATAATTAATTTATTAAAAATACATATTTATTTTATTTCTGAAATTTTTATAAATAAACATTTTCGTGGGATTTTTGACATTAATTCCCATTTTATTTAATTTTCATAATTTTATGTTTAAAAATCTGACACCCTTGATTAATATTATTTTTGATATACAATTTTATGGAAATTTTTCAAACTAATATTTTTTTATCATTTTTTCTAAAAAGAATATTTTTGCTTGACTTTGAGAAAATGGGGTAATTTAAAAAAACGATAAATAACGTCAAAATTAATTAAGGATCTGTAAATTAAAATACTTTCATTAAAATTAAAAAAGAATTGTGATTGTCTTAAAGGTATAATAGGCTGTAATATAAATTGAATTAAAAAAATTATATTAAGCATCTTACAGCGTTCCAGCTAAACGTAATACAGTAGCAGCTCAATTTAGCCTTTTTAAATATGAGCTCGTGTATAAATGATAAAACGAACTGTACACCCCCAACCATTTATTCATTACCATAATTCAGCCGTCAAAAAGGTTACTAGAAAAATAGATAGTTAAAATATAATTAATGATAACATGGAAAGCTTGACTCTCTCTCTCTCTAACAGAAATTTCAAAAAATAAGAAACTTCCGATTTTCATTGTCCGAAGTATTGTTAGAATGTTTCAGATACAGGAATATGTTAAAGTTAAGAAAAAATGTAGTGCAAAAAAAATAACTCAAGAGATATGATATCCTCACGTATTACACAACAAGGGGATGATACGTTTACTTCGAAAACTTTCTTAAATGCTTTTGAATTAGAATTTATAATTATTTTGTCTTGATCCTCGCAAAAATTTATTAAGTTATGGACATATATAGAAGAGGGTTTGAAGAAGTAGCTGTTCAATGCTGCAAGGGTCATTAAAGAAATACGAAGAGATACTTAAATTATCTCTAGAATGAGACCAAATAGTTTGGATTAAAATATATGATCCGCCTTAGATTTTTTTAATAATATTTTCAGTGTTAAAATATTCCGTCCCGATATTTAACTGAACCGAAAAAACTATTACATCTGCACAAATTGATAAAAAAATCGACATAATCGAATGAAGGTATTTTAATTTAACAAAAACTACAATTGGGTAATTTTTTTAAAAATTTAAAATGAAACTAAACAATATATTTATAATATTTTTTTAATTTTGAAATTTTTTTAGCATGAGGAGAAAAATAATAAAATATTTTATGTCACTATATGATACGTATTTAATTAAAATATTGCATTTATAAAGAATGCTCAAAAATGTACATTTGATAAAAAAACGGTGGCAATTGCCCTCAACATGTTGTTCTGTCACGCATATTCATGGTATACGGATTCTCATTAATAAAATAAAATATTTTTATAGAATTCTCAATTCATCCAAATACTGGGTTGGGCTTTCTATAATTATTAAAAACTTGTGCTAATTTATAAATTGTAGACATTGCAATGAAAACGGCCATATTTCTAAAGCATGTATTAAAACTTCTCAAGCGAATTCACTTTTTCAAAATATATTTTTTTCAACAAATTTTTATTTTAGATGCTTTTGTTGGATCTTGAACTTCTCTATATTATTTAAGATCTCAATTTGATCAAAGAAAAAAATCTATATAAGGGGCTCTCTAGCACAGCTAATAACCCGTTTCCCGTGAGATCAGCGAAATTAAGAAACTGTCGGCTTCGTCAAACTTTGAGTTGTGTACCCAAAGTAATATGAAGAGATGTCATTTGTATTAGAAAGTACACGCTTTTTCCCTACGAATACCAAAGTCATCAATATTAGGATATTGGTAGGATTCGAGAAGAACGAGGACACTATAGAAATAAATATTAATGTTTCTTAGTATCTCCTTTTAAGACAGTCTATATGGCGTTTGATATGAAATTATTTAAATATTAATATATTTGTAGTTAATTAATTAATGTGTGGTCCATTTTCTTCTAGTTGATAACGTAAAAATTAATAAGTGGTTTTTAAAATAAAATATGCTGGATGATAATATTTAAACGCCACATCATACACATTTTATAATTTAAATAAAAAAAAAGAATAATATTTTTGTGTTCATTATCTTTCGATTCAATTAAAGCTAATTTATGACTCTTTCCCCTACTTGATATAAATAAATATATCATGTTTCTTACTAAAACAAATTAATAATATTTTGCAATTCAAATATGCACATCTGGCGTATTTGGGGTGAGGTTTGATGGCGACAGGGTAGTTGTAGATCTATTGGGATTTTTATCTTAATCAAAATCAGAAAGCTAAATGAGGCTTATTTGTTTCCTAATTAGGCCCAATTGAAAGTATTAAGTATTCCCGGTTAGCACGTATAGAAAATTCGCCTATCGTCTCCCACGACGTTTAAATAAATATAATAAAATAATATACATGTTTGAATTAATTTTTAGCAATTATTTTGTTTGAACAAAAAATAGTTTCAAAAAAAATTAAATAAATATTATATTTTCCTTGAAATGTAATTTTGCTGTTGGTTGGATAGTTAAAATTTTTATCATCTATTAATATTATGTGTAATATCAAGAATCTTAAACTAATGATGAATTGTTGTCTAGGATATAAGAGCTGGCTGAGGAAAATATTCAAACCATGAAGCTCGTTGAGAAATAAACTATTTTAGATTTTCAAAACCTTTCTTACAGGAATACTTTAAGTCCCCATAAAAAGGATATAAAGTCACGTTTAGAATGTGAGAGCAAAAAAAATATTTAATTAAAATGTTTTTTAATACTCAAAATTCAGGATTTGGTTGCCGTTATTCCTTCTTTCATAATTTAAATATTTATTCAGAGTCCTCATATATTAAAAGAATTAAACAATACGACGTTTGTGGCTTATTTAAAAAAGGAGTTATTTGAGGGAATTGTGTAGATTTTCAAATAAAAAGTAGAAAAGTTGAGGCATAATCGAAATAGTACAGAATGCAATATTTTAAATTAAAAGGGAAATAAAAACTAAAAATCTCATAAAAAATTCAACAAAAACTTATCCCTAGAATTACAAAAATAGGAATGCAATGTACAGTTCGACATCGAAACAGTAACATTTTGTAAATTTGAAGATAAAAAAATATCTTTTTGTTGTACCAGATCAAAATATATCCCACATTTAAACGAAAAAACAATGCTTAACGTCGATTATTTTGTCATGATAGATAAGCAAACTATATTTCATCAAAGAACGCAAGTCAAGATAATTGCTCTCATTTCCGAAATTGTCTGAATTAAAATGTAGTTTCTTTGAATTCGAAGTTAAATCATTTATTTCTTTTAACATTATAGTCTTTTTTCAAATTAGCTGACAACATTATCGTAATTACACGGGATCAAGAAGATATAATAATTGGGGAACGTGTATGAAAAACTCAATATCCAGTCTAAGATACAAATAAATTGCACAATATATAACAAAGGAAGCACAGATAAAAAATCATGCAATTTTCAAAATGAATTCATTTAAAATCTGATCTAAATCCAGATGTATTCCATTTATTATTTTAAAATTCTTTGAGGTATGCTAACAATTTAAGCTTCTTATTTTCCATAATAGATTCAAAAAATGATTCATATGTTTTTAATACATTTAATAATTATAATGGTCTCAAACTTAAAGCTCTATTTCACTCAGATGGCTTGGGTATAAAATATGCCTTTCTTATCGAAAACACTTCACTCCTAATTCTGATAAATATATTGATTGAATCTGCTAACATTAAATTTTTATATCAAAAAATAGTTTGTATTAATTAAATTGTGATAATATTTTAACTAATTTCAATTGCAAATAAATTCCATATAATATTATTGGCCCTGCGAAGTTAGTACATTTTGCATTAGTATTTTTAATAGATAAAAATGAGTCCATTCATTTTTTTAGTGACAAAGCTTATTTTATTGCCCTTAAAGATAAAAAATGCATGGGCACATGCGTTTAATTATTGTTCCTTTCAATAGAATTCTGTTACAAAATATCTATCATATTGGAATCGTTCCATTATCTGTCTTATATGACATTGATAAAACGTTGAGTCGAGTTTGAAGCTATTTTTTTTTACAGAACATGAGGATAAACAAAGATTATGAAAATTTTACAAAAATTTTTTTATGCCGATAATTAAATATTTTGTTGAAAACGCCTATTTTTTAATGCTAATAATATAAAAATATATCCATAAATATTAAAAGAATAAAAAACTCAAGGGCATAAATAGAATCCCTGCCAGATTATGATAATTAGAAAATTAGTGGCGATTTATCCAAAAATCAATTAAATTTACACAAAATATGTATTGAAATTTTATAAAAACTTAAAAATTCACATGATTATTTTCCATCAATACTTTCTTCAATAAGTATCATATAAAAATTTTATTTAATTATCATTATACGCAAGGTCTTTGTCAGTGGATCAAAATTTTTTCGATGTTAATCTGATATTTTTTACCTGCAATAATAGCTAAGGGTTAGAAAATTATCCTAAAGTTAGGGAATTGACAAAAATACCGTAAATTGACACGGCTCTGTCATAATATACCAAAATATATATTTATTAATACCCGAAATTATTTCTTTGTGATATAGAAACTGTAATAATAAAGGATACAAAATTACTCTAAAATTTGAACGATATATATTGGCAATATCGAAGCTAAATTTTTTCCTATTGAGAATAATTTAACGAATTGAATTACAAGCTAATTTATCAGTAATAAATAGTGAATCGTTATTATCACTTGGGATTACAGTCGAATGAAAGGATATCGACAAAACAGATAGTATGGGGAAATAATGTAGCTAATATGTTAATTTATATAAAAAGAAACAAGAATTGAAAATAGTTGTAAAATGTTTCTGACTCGATTCATATGAATGAATTGTGATTGAAACAAGCAATAAAAATTTTACCACCGGAGAAATTGAGAGTTTTCTATTTAAATATAGTTTTTGGGTCATTTTTACAAATTTCCTGTTGAATCACCTCTTTTTGACTCATTTATATTATAGAAGTGACCATCTTACAATCATCTCTGTAATGTTTTTAGGTTCAGGTGTTTCAAATATATAAAAACGAGTCCTTTATATTTCCCCATAATTGAAAGAATATTTTATTAATATCCCTGAATTACAGATAAAATAAATTCATTCTCAAACATGAAATTAATAAAAATTAAATTAAATTCGAGACATTGAAAAGCCTTGCTTGCGAGACCTATTTATGTATGTGTCTTGTCTATAAAATTCTAGGCTTTTTATAAATTCTCAGATTACAATTTGATGGTTAAAACCTTCAAAAACCATTTCGATTTCATGATTAGTGAAAAGAAGTCTTATAATTTATTTTCTAGGGTTTTAAAGAATTGATTGATATCCATCTCATAAAAGTTAAAATAATAAATTAGTATCAGTAAGAATTAAAATTAGTTCTGGTTTAATAGATTTAAA
Organism: Henneguya salminicola; assembly: GCA_009887335.1. Lineage (NCBI taxonomy): Eukaryota > Metazoa > Cnidaria > Myxozoa > Bivalvulida > Myxobolidae > Henneguya > Henneguya salminicola. Next base: position 11,208 of record SGJC01000710.1, read on the forward strand.
TAATCCCAATTATAAATTTAAGTGGGATAAATAATATGAGAGGATGCTGAAATATTTTACACAATCTGCTATTTTTATGAATGATCAATTAGAATCAACGCTTATTATGATTGGTTTGACCAATCTAAGTACTAATAACTCCCTAAACAAGTCAGAATTTTGATTTTTTTATTTGAACGAATTTATAATATAACTATATCACCTTATCTTTTAATTGTTTTTTTACTGGGTTCATCTTTGAAAAATCTGTAAATAAAATAAAAAATCAACATGAGCTACAAATATTGTTAAAAAAAGAGGATTAAATTGAATAATTGTTTTTTATGCACGACTGGCACACGCGTAGTCTATACTTACAGATTATCTATATGTTATAAGTATATTTCAATTTGTGATAAAAATGTCGTTAAACTGCTAATATCTTTCTTTGAGGATCTAAAAATTATCTTGATGGATTACTTATAAATATGACGAATTTTCAATTCTTATATGAGCTCTATTGCGTGTAATCACCTTTATGGATTTCATATGACAGTTACTCTGTGCGCATGAATAATGGTTTCTTAACACGACGCCGACACTTAATTGAATCGCATAGCTTTTAAGTTATGTCCTTTATTGTCAAATGGTTCATTTGATAATTAAAACTATTTCGGACCCTTGCACACCATCTTTATGTATTAGCATGTACCAAATCTCGACATTTAATATTAAATAAGAAGGATTCTAATTAAAATTTTAAACCAAATTTAGTTGTTTTCCTTATAATCATAGTAAGGGTAAAAATAGAGAGTGATGGACATTTTTAAGATCATCTCAAAAAATTTTATTTCAAGAGTTCCATCGATATGATTCAATTTAAATAAATGGCTCTTATTATGAAAAAATTGTATTGAAATGAGAAAACCGTCTTAAAAAATGTTAAAAAATCGCGTTAAAAACTTAATATGTCTGGATGAGAATTTTTATAGTTTTGAGTTACCACCGAATTATTTTATCATGAATTCGACACTATCTCCTAAAACGATGAAAAATATGTTGAGAGAATTTCTATTGAATTTATTAATACTAAAGGAAATATTTATAAATTATAAAATTGATGATACCAAATATTGGCAATATTTTAAATTCAGAACATAATTTTATGGAAATAGTGTGAAAATTAAAAAAAAAACCAACACAATCCTAGAATATATTCACGTCAAACAAAACAATAACATAAATGGGCACGAAGAATTAGACACACCGTTAAAGAGTTTATTTACATACATGGTGTTATATTACAAAAACAGTTAATATATTAAATTTTAAAACATTTTTGAGTTTTATTTGATCTCTAGTCCATTTATTTAGATGAAAATGCGAAAAAGTAATATCAGAAAATATATGGAAATATTTAAAATATATATGATTACAGGTAAAGGAAAAAATAAATTTGATCGATTGATGGAGAATCAAACTAAATTTATACAATATTTAATAAAGGCAAGTTAACTTCATTTTATTCGTATTAGATTATAACAACTTACAATGAAAAATTATATAATTTTGCATTGAAAATTTTGATTTATTATTTTAGACATGATTTAAATAGTATTTTAAATTATTTTGCATAGATTCCAAACTTAAAATAAATAATATCGGTTTTTATATCAAAATACTCTTGAATGAAAAATATCTACCATTATATGAGACGGTGTATATTTTAGTTATATGTTAGACAAGCGAATTTGTGGTATTAATATTGCAGCAAAAATCGGTTATTGATATCAAACCCCAAATTATTAAATTATATCAGTAATATATTATTTATGATCATTAAATTATTAGTGAAAATATTGAAAGTTTGATACGAAATAGCACTAGTATGACTAAATTATTCATAACCAATAGGTTTCTTTACACAAATTAATTTAATAAAAATCTATCAACTAATATTCACTGATAAGAAATGCAGAAAAATGAAGGAGGTGCATGAAAAATTTAATATCTTATATCAAGAAATAGTTTCTATTTATTTTTATGAAATTTAAGGATATTCGAAGTTGTTTGATCAGATTAAATTCTACTCTTAAACGGTCTCAACTGTATTTTATTTAAATTCTTGAAAATAGAATTTATAGTTTTGTCTGTGATAAAATATATATAATTAAAGTATTTGAAAATTATTAATCAAAGAATAAAACTGATATTTTAACTGTTCATAAAGAAACATGGATTGATATAAATAAAAAGGCGGGGAAACTCTCTTATTCCAGTGACATAATCACAAATTTATATGACGTTTCTTAATATATTATAATATTAGAATGATTATCATGAAATATATTTTAATGATATTATCGAATGGATGTGGGGTATTTATTATAACTTAAATAATTAGAAGAAACGGTGAATGAATTAAAAATAACAATTGCTTACAATAATATTTTAATGCTACAAGATACGCTAAATTTAATTGTTACAAAAGACATAGGTTCTTATTTTCTTATAATTTTTAGATTTTGTTATAAGTTATATGGAAAATGCGATGTGGGTAAAATATTGTAGACAAAGTCATTCTTGTATCTTTAAAACAAAAACTAGCTCCTCAATCGTTAAACAACCTATCAAAAGCGAGCTATATAAAACTCTTGATTGTGATGTATATCATTTAAATATTCAATAGAAACAAAATACGAGTCCCGAGATAGATTATTTGTTGAGCCCCAACATTTTTCCTTATCAAAGAAAAGCTGACGATGGCCTGTCCGAATCTAATTTATATTCACTTTAAAGAATTTAATATTTTTTAACTCAAACATAAGAATCGTGCAAAAAGGGATCATTTAGGATAATAATTTAAATGTAAATTACTTATAACTTAAATCGCCTGATCTCATCAAAAAATGTATTAATAATGGGAATGAAGTATTATTAACAGATATTAGTTCTTAGCCGGAATTAAGAAATGAAAGACACAATTTGCTTGAAAAGTCAATTATTTAAAAATATAATTTCAAAATGAACTTTTTTCCCCCATTCTATTAAAACAATATTTACACAATTTTACATTCGATGAATATAATTAACCAATTAAGATGTATTTATGCTAAAATTTCGAAAAATATATATTCCTTAAGTATATGTTAACAACCACCCCTATAAGATTAAATGCTGACGAAAAATTAAAGTACTATAGTGTTTAAATAATCGTGTTGTAATTATTATATTTTTGACCCTTTCAAATTTATAAACCCTCATGACAATTTGAAATACAAATAAAATAGCGTTCTTTACAATATGGTTATGATAACTTGATGAAGCGATATTTCAACGTGGCTCCATCTTTACTTCAATAATCAATCAGCTAAGTTAAAGCAGAAAAAAAAGCTTAAAATATTTATATTTTTCATAAATAAAGAATTAAAAATTGTAAAATAATCTGTTTACGATTGAATTATAATTTTATTAAAAATACCCCTTAAGAAAAAAACTTTACATTAATTACGTTAATTTAATTTGAATGTAGTATTTGCATTCACAAAAGAATATTTTTTATTAAATATATAAATACACTAAATACCACCCTGAAAATTAAATTAATTACAAAATTTTGATCGGTTTATAAAATAAAATAAAAATATTATTTGTACATTACGTTATGCATATAGTACATTAGTAGGTGTAAAAAATTAAGGTTAACTTGTAACATATAATTTATAATTTTAAGGTTGTTTAAATTATTTGGAATCAACTTTGCATGCAATGAATTATCGACAATTAGATTTATTAATAAATCAATGAACATCTAAAATTTATATTTAAAATATTCTTTTTCTTATCTGTTTCTATTTAAAAAAATAGACGATTGGTCTAAAAACTAAACATGGTAATAATATTAACAATGACGACAATTAAAATACAAGAGTTATTTGGAATAATTATCGATCGTAATAATATATCTTACTTACTGAAATTTAATTTAAGTATAAATTAAAAAATAATGAATTTAAATTAAAAAAACATACATTTTTATTTATAAATTAAAGGCAACGACCAGATAAATTTATCATAAAATATTATTAAAATATAAATTGATAAAAAAAATTAATTTAACGTAGCTCAATCAACTCATTAAAGGAAATAAAAACATTGAGAAATAACAATATTTTTAATACTGGGAGAAGAGACATTAATTTTTCAATGTCCTTCTATGTCCTGACATCGATACTCTAGACAAATCTGTTAATATAAAAATAATAAGTTCAATTTTTTTTCAGGTGTTAATGTGTGAAAATGGAAAAAAAAATACCTAAAGCCGATAATATTTTATTAAATAATATAATGCTAAATATGCTGTGCTAAAAACTACAAAAAAATGTTTCAGTAGATTCTGAATCATGTGCCAAAATATCTGCTTCCAAAATTTCCCAGTCCAGGAATGATATGATAGTTAGTGTTGACGTGATTATCAATGGCAGCTGCTACTATTTTAACCCCTGGAAAAGCATTAAATATAGATTGAACACCTATATTATTATTGTATTAAATGTAAACCAGCTGGAGTAAGTAATAGTGTAGTCATGATAATATCTTCTTCATTAACGTCATGATCCTAAATTAATGTATAATAATGACTAAACCATTAATACTCGAATTGCCATGATTGCTAGTTATAAATATAAATTAAAATTACCCGCTGCACCTGAAGCAATTGTTGCATCAAATAATAATATTGATTTGTTTCTAATATCATTGGGCAATTTTAAATAATGAAACTGAAAACATTATAAAAGATGAAAGAAAACTTCAGGTTCGTCTGTTTTTTCATTTGTTTGAATAAGAATTTTACCCTGAGAATGCTCATATAATATTTCACGCGCCGCGTCTTCAAATGCTTCTCCAGCTCTCATTATTGAAACAGTACAAATCTAAAAGAATTAAATATTAAAAGACATTTTTAACTAATGAATTTGTTGAAATATCATTATTTATAGAACATTTCTAAATTAAAAAGTTGAATATAAACCAAAAATTTAAATAATGAAATAGCTTCTATTATGCATAACTTCATCAAACGCCTTGCATTGTGGCAAAAGATGGCTCTATCTGTTTTAGAATCTCTATAAAATAAAAATTAAACCTAACAACCTAATAATTGTTTGAAGTATTCTCACTTGATTAGTTTGCTTAATAAGATAAATTTTTTTTAGAATTTGATCATTTTCTTGATAATTGGACAATAATTCAGATCTATTAAATATCAAGTAATTATTGATAGCACCTAAAAACAAATCCTCTCTAAATGATTCATAAAAATATTATACTTGCTGTAGATTTCGTTTGATCAATTTTGAGATCATATCAACAGCTGAATAATTGTAATTATCTATTTAAATATATAATAGTTGTCGATAACTCCATGGTATAACAATATCAGCTAAATTAATTGTTTGTGATATATGTTTATCGAAATTCTATTATTATTATTATTATTAAATTAAACAGGTTTGACAAATCTTGAATATTGAAGTATAATAGACGATAAATCTCGACCTCGTTGTTCCATATCTCGCATTACACTAATTTAAAATTATTTCATCGATATTACCGACGACACAATCTTAAATCTGAATCAGTATCCACAAATATTTTTAAATCCATCAGCTAAAAAATAATAGGATGATTGTTTACATCATAAAATTCTTTGCAATAAAATGTCATTAAGCCTTCAACAAGAATAACATTTGCTCCATAAACTATAGTCTGATAAATCAATCAAAATGTATTTTTTACAAAATTATTTTCGAGACGGGTATGTGTTGTAAAATCATAATTAGGAATCTAATCAAATCAACTTCTAAAAAATCCTACTTTGACTGTTTTTCCTGTTTTCATTTTTTTGAGCGTTTCAATGGCTAAGTCAAGGTCAATAGCATCTTAATATTGTTAGATTGACTTATAATAACTAGGGCTATCAAAATCGTATTCCATTTTATTTGCTGCTTCATGTTGTTCTTTAGTTAAGACTTTGTAAAACGAATCGAGACTCAGAATAACTACCCATGGAACCTTTATTCTCTCAATTATTTTACGAGCAACAGTTGTTTTTCCAGATGCACTTCCTCCACATAAGCCAACAACATATGGCTCTTTCATTTTCCCACTGGAATCATACCATGGTGGACGCCCTATTATTGATTATAAAAATTTTAAATTTAAAAATAAGAAAAAATTAAATCTCATAATTAATATGAATTATTTTATATTTCAATAGGAAGGTAGATATAAGTCATTTAATTATAAAAGTATTACCATCTAAAAAATCAATATACTTTTTAGGTAATATCGATAAAATAAAAAGATTTATTAAACACAGATGGATTTTAAATAAAATGAAGGATAGTCTTGAGAAGCTAATACAATTAATTGGCAAGGAAATATGATATAGTTGAATTATGAAAGAATTATACAATACAAACCTTTAAAAAAATTAAACACAATTTTGATTAAAATTATGTTTAATAGCGAAATAAGAAAAATGATTTTACAAATAAGATGAATTACCCTAGAATATCTTATTACGTTGTTATAAAGTTGAATATAACGTATTTTGCCAAAAACCTTAAGTTTTTTTATTTCATATAAATATAAATATTTTTTTTAAATGAAGTTTTGAAAGAAAAATTAATCTCCAAAGTGTGTATATTTTAAATTATCTTAAAAATATGAAACAGATATAAAATAAATATTAAGGATACGGTCGGACATTTGATGTTTTTCAATTTATATAATATTTACTATTAGTGGTAAAATTGAGGGTTTCATGTTTTTTTACAAATTATGACCACTATAATAAAAGAAACATGTAGATACAAGAAAACTCCGCCATTGGAAACTTAGCACTCAAAACTATTTCCGTTTTTTAACAAAGCACATTATTTTTTATATTTTAATAAAGAAAATTTAATTAAATAAAAAAAGATAAATTCGAATTTTTAATTGATTTATTTTTAACACTAGATTTCAAAGTGTAATTAATTTTGAGACTTTAATATAAATAAAACAAAAATGATCTGAGGTGATTATAAAATAAAAAATAAAATTTGTCTTAATTTGATTAACTTTTTTTTTTAAATATAAAAATATAACGTGTTAAATTAAACGAAGGAAGCAGTTTGGCACGCGAGGTTTTTGTGTGGTATTATTTCCCGCCACCAGAAAATATAAATATTTGTTTATTTAATGTACCCGAATGGCCTCTGATATTTTTATAATTATTCAATAAGTGAAAAATAGATTTGATAACATGAAAAACAGAAGCTTTAAAAAAAAACAATTGATAAGTTATGCAAACACAACTGAAATCCCTTGAAATATAAAATTTTATTTGATTGCCATTAAAAATAAGACAATGTAATATATTTTCAGTTAGTATTTTTTTCTTAAAGATGATTACTGAAGAATAGAAAGAATTTATCCTAGCTCTTAATTTAAAATTATACAAGGGAGGATACGAAAATCAATCTAAATAAATTATTCCACTTTGAAATTATCTAGTATATATATTTTAATGTGTAAACAGAAAAAATATCAATAATTTGGTTAAAAATGAAGATAAATTTAGCAGTAAATAATAATACATGTGAGCCAGCGCTAAAAAGTTAGATTTTAAAATAAATATTTTAGTTTAAAAGAATTAAATCGTGAGACGATGTGCTGGCGAGTTTTAGCGAGAAATTGAACAGTTAACATCTCAATGTAGATGTCTTTCATATAAAAATATGAGACAATTTTTATAGAAATTGATAGAGTTGGATATGTTAAGAAGGGTCAACAAAAACTTAAAAGATTATTTAATATATAGCGGTTGGTCAGAACCGAAAATAAATTGCATTAGATTCGGTAAATGGCGGTTTATTTGTACTTAAGAAGCTAAGTCTATTTTAAGGAGATGGATTAAAAACCTTAAAGGTATAATCAAGATGAGAGGTTAAGCCTGAAAAAAATATAAGACATTATATGTGTCTATTTAACGTGCCTATGAGTGATTATTAGAGTTATTTCCAAGTGTGAATTTACTAAAAAATATAAATAAAGAATTTAACAAGATAATATTAGAATTATGTTAATTCACAAGAAAAATAGAACAGTGGACCAAAACGAGAATTAAAAACTATGTTATCTAGAAAGATTCATGGAAATAACATCGCTGCAACACTTCGTAGCGTCGAGATTACTCGTTTATAAATTTATTAACAGGCTATTATTTATATTTTAATGCTTATTTTTTATTTATAAATATAATTAAAACTAACGAATACAAAAAGTGAAAATTTATCAGATATCTTTGGTGATTCCATTATAAATAGCCACCTTTGAATGTATTAGTGTTTTATATATAACATTATGCTATAAATACATCGTATAAGCCAACCTTACATTTTAGCTGGTTGCTATTAAAAAACAATATTTATCGATTATGCACTGGTCATCGTTTTTACAAGATAACATTTGACACATATTAAACGATAAATATAATCTTCATATTTCAATGATAAATAACTTAAAAATTTGCAAAATAAATTCATTTTTGTCAAAAGCATATAATTTGCATATTGGCATGCGATAAAAAAAATTAAACATGGCCGGTTATAAGTTCTTGATTTAAGGATAAATAGAATATGTTAAATATTAACAAAAATAGAACTTATATTATTTTTAACCTAAATAATTTTTTCTTGGACCATGCGTGGTATTTTATACAATTCAACACAATTAAATAACATACAAACAAATAAAATTAATGTATATTTCGATTCAATTATGTTATTTCTCCATTTAAGCGCATGCGAAAGAATGATTACCAATTTCATTTGACTGGTTTTGTTTTTAGTGCTTGGTTTTTACATCATATATG
>SGJC01000711.1:0-12093 GCA_009887335.1 Henneguya salminicola
AATAATAATTCAGTGGAAAGGGAGTATAACGGGTTTGCTTAAATCGTAAATTTTAATCATCCTTCTCCCTTTAATTTGTTGAATTTAGAAGATTGGATAAAAGCTACCAATCGATTGCAGCCCAATAAATCCCAAATCAGTAAGCCTCTTTACCTCAAAAAAAGCTCGATCGCTTTCGAAACCAATGAATCCGACAAATTACCAGATCTTTTGAACCTAAAATTAAAAAAATATATCTTCAAACATTTGCATTTAATATTTAAACTTTAGGTTTCTTTTAACATATTTTCCATTGAAAGATTGCACTCAATATTATAAATCGTTATATTTTAGAAAGTGATTAAAAACTAAAAAAATTTTGAAATGAAAATTAATTTATTTTAAATAAACTTTTATTAAATTTTCGCAATAAAAAAACCGAACCTCAATTATTAGTCATAATTGCACGTTCGTGGTAATTCTTAATTGATCATATGTGATGTGCTTTTATTTAAGTTTAGGAGTACTTATTCCTTTACATATTTCGTTTGATGTTCGTTCCTATTTGTGCTTTTATAGCCTTGTATCTTATGACTTTTGTCACAGACTCTCAATATTTTTCGTATGAATTAAATGATCATTGGGGGATTTAAAAGCTTTGCCTCGAATATCCTATTCATGAAGATATTCAATTTCAGGTAGATCGCATTATGCTGTCCACTCCTCATGGTAAATATTTTTTTAGGCTCTATTTTATCTAATTTTACTCTCTGAAATATTTCCGTTTTTTTTTTGATTGTTTACAAATTGAATAAAAATTTAATGTTCCCTGTTTTCTATTTATCTCTAAATACCACCCAAAACATTTCTATGGTTCTATTCATGCTCAATTATATTTCCTTTATCCATGTAGAGGCATTCATCTATTTCAACTATTATGCCGTTTCCTCACATTATTCCATTTCCCCTCAATCCTATTTCAACCACCATGATAATGTCTCTGCAGAATTCGAAAAAATCTACAACTATTAATGGATTTGATTCACACTGAAAGCAGACTTTTTTTTGGCGCAGTGTCACTACAAAATACATGAATTATTTTTCTCAATCTTGAAAATGTAAGATAAAAATGTTTGAAAAAAAAATCCTGTACGAATGGATAGAAATACCTTATCTAAATATTGTTTTAATCTTTTTTTAGACAAATTGTTAAAAATATTATTTATGGAAGGAATAAAAATGTTCCCAGTTACTTTTAAGGCAAAAAAATACTACTTACTAATTATAAAAAAAAAATATGTTTAAAGGGTAAAAAAATTTATTGTTTTATTAAAATCCCACAAATCCATATACACGCTGAGAAGTTAATGAAATATATTAAAAATATCAAAGACTAGTGTATGAAAATATTGGTACTGTATAACTATCGACCAATTGATAGATTTATTGAAGATTTTAGGGCTAAATTATATTTAAGGAATACCAGAATCTATTTCTCCATTTAATTACGCGTTTGGTAATTACGATGGGTTATGTTTGAGGCTTGATATTATTAAAATTTGAGTATAGGTTGAGATAAACTTTTTATATTAGTTCAAATTTTACATGTAAGAATATATTATGTTGGATGCAAAAAACAATCATGTTCCTTTTATGTGATTTTACCGATTATAAATAACTTAATGCACTCCGATCGAGCATGTAAGTTTTCCCTAGATAATTATTCGTAAAACGCGTCATAATCTCGAATAGTATCTGATTTATGTAAAACCATTCTTTTCGTTGACAAACCCATCTCTTTTAAGAAATTAATTGTTTTTATTGTGGTTTTTGAATTATTTAATAGCTCTTCTTAATGAATAATTTAAAATTTGCGTTGCCATATCATGTTTTAAACGAACTAAACAAAAGGAGACTAATTTTATGTGCGCATGATAATAAATCATATTCTATTATAAAAATCATTAAACTCGGTAAGAATAGTTGTTTGGACAGACGGAATTGGATGGAAAACTATTCAACTGGTCTGTTGGCGTATTTCAGCGCATCTTTCTTCGTAGTATTTGAATTCATCTCTTATTAGTTCTGCAAAAGAGTAAATATTTGGATGGACGTTCGCAAAAAAGTCGTCAGTCGTCTGTTATATCTTTCGAGAACATTATTTTTGTGAGCTTTGATATCTAATTGTGGCATCTCGGAACTGATCCAAACATTGGGGGGAAAACGTACAAGCCAAGTTCTTTCGAAATATAACCAAAAGTTATCAACCGCATCTTCGTTAGTAAATTAACTTTTTATATATTCGAAATCAACAGGAATCTAGTGTGAGGGGATGATTGGGAGAATTTAAATTTTCTGTAAAATTAGTTTGAAATTGTTATTCGACATATGATACTTTTTCAGATTTCTCTGTAAAGCCGGTTTTAAATAAAATTAGTATCCTAGGATTTTACTTTCCGGGACTCTTTTTTTACCGCAGAAATCAATGCTTTCTTGAAATCAGTTGTAATAGTCTTTGGTATCCAGATATATTCCATTAACATTCTTAATTGATGCAATACCTCACAGTATATAAATTCGTCATTTCCACTAACTAATACAAAGACGCATGGAACGTAGAGTTAAGTTCCACAATGTTATGTCATAACCATGAAACATTGAAAAAATGGGTGGGTGGGTGTTAACTTGAATGCTACATCGATAAATTTATGCGAATTATACCTCAATAGAGTTGAAGACTCGTTTGTAGCCCGAATTAGAATTCTGTGGATGTCACCGACCCAATAGCGTTTGAGAAACGACTGCCCATTACGTTTTACACTAAGATGAGAAGAAATTACCGCCATGATCGGATTCATTCCAATTAATACTCGATTATTCCGTATTGTTGAATATATCATGCCCTTGGAAGGAATAGTATAAGGAACATTGACGAATCTCTCTTTCAAAAATAAAATTAGCCATTGGAATATTTGGCTCGAACTCAAACTGAGCTGGGAAGATTTTTCAGTCATGGAACTATTAATATAATCATCAGGAGACATCTCTTCGTTAGGAATGGTAACTGATACTATTTTACCTCTACATGTGTGTACTCTTTTTTCTGTCACTGTCACACCATGTTTAAGGAGGCTTGCCTTACACACGCTCTTATACATGGAACACCGATAATAAGCCGCATCGTATTTTTCTGCTTTTTTTCCTTAAGAATAATTATTAAACACAATACTAGAAAGCATTTTCCCTAGCGCGTATAAAATTATTCTCTTTTAGTCTCTCCATGTACTATACCGTTTTAAATTGTTTCCATTGTTATCGCCGTAGAACCAGGCCTTAACTGAATTTTCACAAAAATCACTTGCGGTCGATTAATGTTAATATTTCGGGGCAAGACTGCCATTAAGAATTTGGTGAAAATTCAGTGCTTATTATTGTGTGTGAGGGTTTTAGCGGGATGCATATTCAACTAATATTACAGTTTTTATTTTTAAATTAATGATTTTTAAAATGTAAACAATAATTACCATAAAAGACATAGAAAGTGAAAAAATAAAAAAGCATGAAAACACAATTATAAATAGATTAAAAACGGCGTTATTTGTCTATTTATAATATAATATCAAAATATTTTAAAATTTAAATGCAACTCGTGTTCTGGATTCAACTGAAAACTCTTAAATGTTATTTATATTTGCATAATAATATCATACGCAATACAGCGGTGACGAACTGAATTAGGATTTATGTTTTTTTTTATTGCGTATTTTCACTTTCAAGATGTTCTTGAATAAATGCATATTTCGTCGAATTGGGTGCAAGAAAATGTAAAAAGCGGCTTCTTTCTTCAACTAACAACCAAATTATAAAGGTTTTTGGTATTAAATAACTCTTCTTTTTTTTTCGATTCAATTCAAATAAAATTCGTTCGATAAATATCGTATCCTCTCTCAATAGTTTCAAACAAAATCAATTCATTTTTTGATATTATGGCGGAAACAGGGTATTTTTTCGAACTTAGGGATCACATGTTTTTCTTGTCAGGATTATTATCTGAGTAAAACCATAATACGGTTTCTGAGTACAACTGAAACAGAATTATTCTAAAAAAAATAACCTTTCTTGTTTTAAAGATATAAAAATTGACAAATATGAACCATTTTGCTCGTATCAGTGTTGAATTTCACGCTCTAACAATAAGCTGAAATTGACTGTAAGCAAAATTAAAGAATTGAGGACGCTTATTACCTTTTTTGAACGCATGTCTAATCTTGTCTCTTTATTTGTATTAACGTTCTATCCTATCGAACACTATACTTATTCAAATTTAACAAAACAAAAATAGGTTAAAGTCGTCAGTGCAGAAATATATCGTATTATTTGGTATTATAAAAAGAAACGGTGTTTTTTTTTAATAATTTTATAGATGATTAAGAATTTAAATTATAATACATTTCGCGAAAAAAGCATCACACGAAATGAAGAATTCGCTTAAATATCACACACAGAATTATTTTTGGAAAAAAAGACCCATATTTTGTCTTAAGGACTTTAAAACCTTGAAGTCGATAAAGAATGACCCTTTTTTTATCAATGTTAAAATTATTTTAAGAATCGTTTTTGAACAGTTGCTTGTCCTTTTTGAATGAGACAGTTTCCCAATCGCCTGGGTCCATTCTCAAGTTAAATATAAAAAAATGAACTATTTTATCTGAAATGGAGATAATAAAACAATCAACAATACCAAAATAAAGGAGATGATGAGACGGAGGATTTATAAACAGATGTAAAAGGTTTTCCTGGAGGAAACAACTAAATATATATACAAACAACAAATATTTGTTTTTAGATATTTAAATTGGGTTTAGAATAAAATTCAGCTATCAGAAAAAAAATATAAAAACATTATAACTTTTATTAAAGTACAGAAATATTAAAGTTTAACTCGTTCCTCTCTGTGCATCGTTAATTTACATTTATCCAATGATATTTTTTTAAGGTCAATAGCTTTTTTTGTGCGTGATGTCTAACTGGAAAATGTTTAAAGCCAGTTCAGAGACCTGTAATTTTTTGTTGAAAGACGTTAGAAGGGTTTTACACATCTAGTCGATAACAGAAATTAAATTTGGTCAAATATAAAAGTATTAATAATCTGATTAAATTAATCAAAATATAATTTTAAAAATAACATCGTAAGAACCTTATTTGGAGGAAGAATATGTCAAGTAAAAGGTAGCATATATAGAAGTAGGCTTGCTTCTTTAACATCTGGGTTAAATTGTACAGATAATTTTGATAACGTAATTATTTTTATGTTGTTAATCTAAAAAAACTAGATTATTTTATTAAGCCGTTTTTAATTGGATTATAGTGTTACTAATAAAGAGGATTTTTAAATATTTTTGTTTCCTGTTACAAGAGATTATTTACTCAACTTTACTACAAACAGATTTAATTTTATGTTTGGGTGGTAACAAATATATAATAATAATTTTTTTAAAAATATTAAAATATTATATTTAATGAATTAATATTTTGGATTATTATTAGCTATTTCTCAACTTTATACTCAATTGGTTGATACAATACGAATATAAGTTTTAATTTTTTGTTTGAAAAAAAAGTAAAGTATAACAACTTTGGATATCTTATGATTTACTTTTTTTTAATTCCAGTGTTTTAATCAACAAATAGGTGCTAAAGAGATATACAAGGTCGGAATAATATAAAAAGTGTTACAAAACTGAATCTTTCAAATGTAAAATTATTTCCATAATAATAAAATTTAGTCGGATGAGATTCTCTATTACTATGCCGAAATATCAATAGGTTCGATTAAATAGAATTTGAAGATATTTTTGATTTTTTTATGCAACTTTTTAGGTTTTTACATATACAATTGGGCATGATTAGTTTCGTTCAAATTGCCATATCATAAAATAGAAATGTGTTTTATTTTAAGTATAGTATTTTGATGTTTAAAAATTATATAGGCACGAAGCTTTCACATTCAAATCAACATACATACGTAATCGGTAGATTCTTAGCTCTTGCAATGTGTATATTACGTTAACTATTCGCTGAGGACGTTCATTAGTTCCACGTTGTTTATTTTAAATATAATCCTTTTTAATTTATTAAATTAAAGGGATAAAAATTAGGAATAGTTATTAATTTTATGTGCTAGTGCTTAAATTTAATAGGAATGCGTAAAAAATTTTCTTTAGCAGTTGATATACCGTTTCCGTGAGGGCCGTAATGATAAGCGACTTTCAGCTATATATAAGATTTTGGGGTGTACTTCAAATTTTATGGATTGCTGCTTTTCTTCATTCAAAAATATATGTTGTTTCGTATGAGAATAAAATTCAGTTGCTCCATGGTAGGGGTTGGATTTATAATTGAGAATGCTCCTCGACCAAGAAACATTTTGTGTTTCTTAGCTATATTTCTTTAATAGAACATTGTTATAATGTTACATCTGAGATGTTGTTTACAAATCATACCTGCTTATATTTTTTAATCCTCGTTGATTACATTTGAAATAAGAAGCGATTAAAAATATGGAATTGTCAGTTCCCTCCAGATTAATAAATGAAATTCAACCAGATTTTATGATCGATAATATTACACGTTGTAAACTGGGTTCAAGTATCTTCTTATTGACCCAATTATAAGTATTCGCGATCAAAGAAAAAATTCGAGTTTTGGAAACATCCCTTACACATTTTCAGGCCAATTTATTTATGTTATAATCCCTGAAATACACACAAAAATTCCTTGCTTACCTTTTATACATGATATTTTAGAGGGTTATAAGAAATTTACAATTAGCGAAATATCCCTCAATGGTACTCTGGTTATATGTACCTAGCATATGGGGATGTGAAGTTAATTAGTAGATGTTAAAATAAAGAAGTTCGATTCGGTACACAACACGTCGAAAAAGACATTTAAGTATAAGCCGAGCGAATTTTTGCATTCTATTCTAACAATCGTTTTTATATACACTATAATATTTTTTTAGCAAAGTGGGGGGGGGGTGGAAGGTGGGATTTTTTTGTGTGCCTTCTTTCGCTGCTGGCATCGAATATTAATTTATTTATGAAGTCTACTCGTTCAGGCGAATCCTATAAACTGGAGAGAGTTTTACATACAAAGATTCCTTTAAAGGCTTTTACAGTCTAATTTGGAGAAATCTAAAAAAGACGAGGAGAATGCCAAGATTTACATTGTAATGATAGAGTATAACCCTTTTTGGGCATAGTCGCAAAGAAAGCATTTATAATGATTGTACTAATATATATTAAATTTTGTTTCTCAGGTTTTAATTACTAAATTTTAATGCAAATCGTCAATTCAGTTTAAACTACACGAGTATTATCGTTAATTTTATAAACGTATGAAAATTTCACTGTTGTTATTTTTAAATCTTTTTTGAGCAATTTTGAAAATTAGTTTTAGTTATAGAACACTGGTGAGATCAGCCAAAAAAATACGAATTTTCACAATACTGAAATAATCTTAGCTTAACCATAAAAAACGAAATATAAAAAAGTGAAGTGTTTTAAACAAAATACAGTGAGTTGTTTTCATAAAATCAATTCTCGCTCAGGTTCTCGAAATAAAGTAAAATAGATAAGTATTCGAATCTTACTATTGTCGACTATTAAGACTGTTTTTGCCAATTATACAGCCCATTAATCGGTAGTAAGCTTGACCCGCATCGCAACTTTTTAAATTATGCGCATTTTAAAAAATATTATTTGATTATACACCATACTTCAATGTATTACGATATTCTCATAGAATAAAATGTAAGAATGTAAAAAAATAGCAATATGTTTGCAGAAAATCGAAGTTTGCAAAATGTAAATTAAGCTAGTATTAGCTTACTAAATAAAGTTTAAAAGCATGCATTGCATTGCCAGATGCGTAACATGACAGCTATTATGGAAAAATGTCAAAGAATATACGACGCATGGGAAGCGTCGTTCAATTATAAAGATAAAGGTGTAATTCATTAATTTATTGTTTTACTAATTCAAATAAATTGCCATGAATATCGAATAACTTTCAAAATCGTTTTAATTTTTTCCTAAATTTAAAACACTAAAATATAAAGATAAAATCAAGGATAATTTTGTAAGGATTTAATTTAAATAAACACAAATATTACTGCCCCAACAATGAAATTGTCTTCTCAATGACCGCGTTGAGCAAACAACACCCCGTAAAGATGCCGGTCGTACAAAAAAGGCGGCATTCGAGTGGAAGATGGATACATCAACGCCATAAGCCTGAAACCTTGACCAATTAAAAATAGATAGAGGGGTAAGGGCATTGATATTAATTACCATTAATCCCCTTCTTATGTGCCGACGCCGAAAAATCAAAAAAAAGATATAAACCTCCCCAAAAGTACTTAAAAGGTCATCCTAATAAACTGATTTAAATAATACTATTCGAATACTTTTACATTTAGCGCATGCTCAGCTTTAATTTATGCAATATTTTTCCCACGAAACCATTGTTTCTCCTGAAACAAGGGGTTCGGAAATGAAATCCACATTTAACGCTAAAATTCAATTTATTATGTTATTGTATGACAATAATTTCGAGTGCTCTCCTTTGGTATCACACGGCAAGGGGAGCGGTCAAATTGGGCATTTTTTCTACTTTTATCCATCCACATACTTAAAAAATTGAAAAACGTTGCGGGTCATAAATATTTCTCAACTTTGTTTTTCTGTCAGTTTTTGCTGTCAAAATAAATCTCAGATTCCCATAAGAGGAATACAAGTTCCATTTAACGTAGAAAATATTAGTACTGATAAAAAAAAGTATAAGTTTAGACGTCTCCCTATCAAGTTGTTGAATTGAAAATTTTTTAACCTTGTGTCGGTTTTCGACCATTCGTTTTCTTGTCTTTAAAAATGTAAATCGATATTAGTTCTTTTAAGCACATATTTTGCCGCAGAACATCCTGTCTCAGTAATCAGATAGTTAAAAAAGAAAGCTAAAATGGGGGAGGGTGGTTCCCCCGATATTAATGGAGGGAAGGATCTAATTTCCGGCATCCCATCGATTTTCTCGTTTCAATTTTTCCTATTAATACATTTCTTCCTTCAGTTCAAGAAGTTCTGCAAAAATAATGAAATTAATGTTTAGTTGAGTTAAAGCATCAAAATATATTATATCCATGATCTAATTCGGATGTATCCTTTTGATTACATCTGTAAAGCTTCTCCTGTCTATTCTTGTATTTTGCAGATACTTGGTGTAGTATAGGATTAATTTTTGGGCCAGAACAGTTTTGACTAAATCTCAAAAAATCTGACTCATTTTTTTCAATTTACAAATTCCAGGAGCTCAAAAATAATATGCTTATTAAAATATCAGTTTTAAATTTGATTGAAATAATTTCAGAATTTTTTTCTTGCATAAATAAAACAAAGCGGGTTGTATGAATTACTTTACGACCGTTTCCGATTTGCCTATTCTAGACTCATTTCAGATCTAATTATGGGACTAAGGCCCAGTTTAATGTATACTGGACTTTATGTATTTTTAACCGACTCTTCCCGAAAACTTCTCACAAATCTTTTTGTAATAAATCAAAGTATAAGCTAAACGCGAGACTGATTAATTTATGTGTTAGCAGTTAGCTTGTCTATGAAATTATATCTCACATTTCTGCCAGACGCAGGTGTAAAAGAGTCGAAGAACGATACATTCAATAATCAGGTCGTTTCGTAGCTTGCCTGAATTTTCATCTAAATATTATTCTGATGCGTAAAAACTATGACCAAAAATTAAGTTTAAAATAAAAAAAAGTTAATATAAGTGGTAAAAATCGACGACCTAACATTTTCAAGATCATGCGTTTTAGGGAATTTTAGTCATATTTAATCCTCTTACGCTTATTGGAATTGCGATATACTCAACGAAATATACAAACCCTCTTATTTTAAACCATTCATGACATAGAGCTAGATATTATTTATTAATAAAAAATATTTGTTAAACCTAACAAGGTTGAACTAAATTTTATTATAAAAAAATGTTGTTATAAAATATTTTAGTTTTAATAATACTTAATGAACTAAAAATAAATCTAAATGTTAGCGATTGCGCGTATGCTCGTTTTTGTTGCAATGGTATTTGCTAAGACTATTGTTTTCAGGATCACTCGACAAAGAAGCAAGATATTATAAGAAGAGTCGAAAAATTAGTTCACGGAAGATGGGAAGTAAATAAAGTAATGGATATATAAAAAAAATTCAGGATGTTGTTGAAACTCTGAATAAATATATTCGAGAAAATTCGTACAATTCCGCGCATAAAAATGGCGACATGTTATTGTATGATGATCTAGCTTGTGAGCTTGACCAATTTTCAAATGTATATTCTTTTTACATTTTTACCAGTCATTGAAAAATTTAAAAAATTGCATTGATAAAGAATTTGAATTTTCAGTACAAATAGAAAATTATGTAAAATATTTAAATTAAAAAAAAAGAGAGAAAATGCATTTTTTCATTATTTAACCGATTTACATTCTAATAAGTATTTAAATTAGATAAATATAAGACAACAACTTGAATTCGAATTAAAAACCATGGAACAATTTACCGAGAATTTTCAACTTGTCGAAGAGGACTACCGAATAATCTTCGATAAAAATGCCCCACTAATTGTTTATTTTGTTTTAATTTATATATGCAGGAATACATAAGAATTCTTGATAAAATAAATCATATCCGCACAACAGTCGACTCATTAACTGACAATTCCTATACCTCTGTTAGGTATAAAAAAATACATAAAATAAGTGATAAACTGATCTCTCAAATGAATAACTTGTATAATAAATCGTTGCAAAAAATGAGTGAAATTTTGAAAAAAATGTTCGAAGTAAACGAGTCTTACGAGTTATTAAACGACGATAATTTCGTAAAATCTCTTCGATTACTTACAAGCGACATGTATTTATTTAGAAATTGTCTACTGGGCTACATAAGTCATAGGCGTTCGAGACTTTTAAAGCTATATCACAATAAATTCACTCATTCCCATTATAGAAATATTCTTTTACACAGTTCTGCCCATTCTATTTCAAATATCGAAAATGTTGTTGATTTCGTTGTTGAAAATATAAAAAATGAAACAACTATTTTCAGAAATATATTAGCTAAAATTTCATATAACAAAGATTCCGGTGTGTAAAATAGTATAAGATTAGAAAATCTCGCGCATGATTTATGTAGCTCTATATGTGAATCAATTGCCACCGCTTTTTACGTTTTTTATACGTTATTAATTCAGCATTATTTTGAGACGTTGATTTCTAGGGGTATATCAACCAGTGAGGTTTGGGCCATAATTGTTTTGTTCGACCATTATATCCCCACTCTTAGGTTGTCATTTTTGTTACAACATTAAAGAACCTTATTAAATCAACGCTCTCTTCTCTTTGAAAATTTTATTGATGTTCGGGATCGGTCGGTTAGAAGTTTTCGGTCTCATCAATCTGTATATTCGAAGGAAATTTCATCCATTGCAGAAGATGTGGATGATTCCCTTCAACCTACCCCTTCCTTCATAAAATCTACAAATTTTTTGAATTCAATGTTTTCATTCACGACAATGTCTCAGTTAGAATTCGCGAAAGAAGTTGATGAACTTCGGATAACAGTATTTAGTAATTATGGAATCGTAGTTTGTTGAAACAGTCCTTAATGCGCTTGAACATTCGTGTTATTTATCAGCGTCTGCGTTAAATAGATGCAATTTGTCAATATTTATTATCAATTCATTCGTACTTCTACTTGAATTGGCTATAAAATATTGCTGCAAAAATACGCATGAAAAAATTCTATCACAAGTATAATTTTACTTAATAATTAGATTTCTGCCCATTCAGATACTTTAGTCACTGAGCAATCGCACTATGTTTTTGATAATTTGAAAATGACCAAAATTTACCGAGCGTTTCAACTTATTTCAGATCAACCAGATGTTAGTATTTTTTTAATATAAATTAGCTCAATTTTATTATGCTTTGTGATTATGATATGGATAAAATATTAATCATTCTTGTAATAATCAAATTTG
>SGJC01000712.1:0-12090 GCA_009887335.1 Henneguya salminicola
ATTTTGAACACCTATAGTACGTAGTATCGTTCCGTGTACCATTTTTTCCATATGAATGGTTATTAAATATAATACTGGAAGACATTAAATTTTCGAGCATGCGCAGTATAATTTAGTCGATTTTAGTCGCTTCCTGCACACTATCCAACAGATAATCTGTGCATGTTCATACAAAATGTAGGGGTGTCCTATTCTACTTTTGATCCCAGTAAAGATTCATTTTTATAAAATTTAGCTGTCGATTAGACTGCTAATAGTGTTATTTTTATTAAAAACCATAAAATTAGAACAAGGATAATTTTGTAAGGGGAAATATATATACTGGTGAAAATTTGCCAAAAATATTTAAACACAAATGTGTATCTATGATGAGGAAATAATTAATTTTTTTACGAATTCAACAAGATATTATTCACCAAAATATTTAAATAGGTAAGATCACATAGGAAAATTGTTTTGTTAACAAAGAGACGCCATTGGGAGTATTGGAACAATTATTTTATGCATGATTCAAATAGCCAAAATTGGGATTGTCATTAAGACATTATATGGGTTTGCTACGAAATTATTGTCATTCAAAAGGGAAAACAATGAAAAAATGTTGAAGTTCAAAATTATATTTAAATTAATTTTTTACCAAGATAAATTTAAAATTCATAGTTTTATGTATGTTAATTCAAAATTTATGGTAATTTGTATAAAAGACAAATTTTCAAAACCGTTACTTTGAAAATGTTATCCGGAAATTTACGAACAAAAAATATTCCGGATTAACGAGTTTTGACAACATTTAGCTTTTAAACATTTTATTAATTTTCTTCTCACTGCATAATATAACTATTAAAAAGAAAAATATCACTAGAAGGGGAGTAAATTGAAATTTTTTGTTTTCTAGCATTGATATAATTTGTGATACTGTTTTACACATTCTGTTTTTACTTATCCTTAGCTTGCAGGTTAAAAATGGACAAAAGTTTTTAAAAAGGAGGTATAAATAAATGAAAAACTACCAGCTCTATTTTTTTAATTTTCTACACAACATTGAATAATTTCCCTTTTTTTTTATCACTGATTGTTCATTTTTCTTTATTTATTTACTATGTCATATGTACCTGATTTGATCTTTCCTTCAATTTTCAATGAAGATCAATGCAGCAAAATAACATTATAAATTCATCGAGCCAATGCTCTTGGTGGTACAGCGTCCCAAGATGGAAGAGGCTGGATGAGATTCCCTTACCATCACCGAACGTGAAACTCTTTCAAACGAGATCATTAAAATTTTACACATCCAGCCCCATTCAAAAAACCTTATAACTCGTGAGAAAGGTGTATTTTATGAAAAAATTAATTCTTAATTTTTTCAACTTGAATGATTTAATAATTTAAACACTTTTATGGCTGAACAATTTCAGATGTTTTTCAAACTATTCTTTAATGGAGCACATAAGGGATATTATTAGCTGAGAGGCAGTGCCTATGTAAAATGGCTTTCGTTCAATTCTATATGGCATTCATGATTGCAAAGATTTTTGTTATTGTACTCTGACTGGATGTGTAAAATCTTACTGGTCTCTTTCGATAGATGGTTCACGGTTACCCATTTTGCGCCGATGCAGACGCTAGGTAGGCACCGTTTCCAAGATAAATAATTAGTGTGTAAGTCTCACCCACTAAACGACACACCCAACATCTTCCATCTAGGGATGATAGCAAAGATCCTAATACTAATAGGCAGTATCGTTAGAGACACAGAAGAGCTTGCAATATGTGCCACTACTTCAGTGATAGAATATCCTAAAAGGGAAGATGATGAGTGTAGGATCTCATCACAACAATTAATGTATAGGAATTATTTTAATTCTAACAAGAGACCATAAAGATTTCCCACTTCCAGAATTTGACAAAAAAAGGTGGAATACAATTTTATCCCCCGCCAGAAAATGCTGTTGTGGTACGACTACGTATGTAAAGAGAAGAGTTTAGACGCAATAGTTGTGGTTTTAACTTGACTGCCGGCATGGAGCCATTTTTTTTGAAAGAGACTAGTTAGGTTTTACACATAAAGTTTGAGAGAAAAAATTAATTTAATTTTCTCATAAAAGCTAAACGCAAAATAAAAATGTATTCAAAGTGAAAAATTTGACTTTGAAGGTTAATCAGTTTAAAGATTGGGGTGAGAACAAAAATAAATGGTAATTACGCCATACTAACTATTTAATTAATCAATTTGTGTTATTAAAATTGTGGGAATAATATTTTACAACACACCATATTTATAAAGTTTGTATTTCAAAAAAAAAGAGGTAGAATTAGTATAACCTTGATTTTTACACACTTACAATAAAGTCCAATCGCTTGTGTGTATAATTAAAAAAAATATTATTGTAATGATATTTTAAGTTAATTTTACATAAATATTTTATTTTTAGGTTGTTAGATTGTTAGGTCAAAATTTTACATAGCAGCTTTGAGATACTATCTGGTGTGGCCAGTTATTATTGTTCCTCCGTCCTTGATATATACCATTTTATTTTCGATTTGAATAATTAAAAAATAGTCATATTCAAACATAAATTTATAGTTGTGTTATTGTGTGAAAATAAAAATAGAAACCCAGGCGTAGTTATAATTTATGATGATGAGAGATTTTGATGTCAAACATGGCTTCAAAAATAATCCAGTGTATTGATTAAAATATAAATGGATTTTAATTTAACAAATATTGTATTTGAATATAATTTAAATTGTTGCACAACTTAACTATATCATGTATAATTTGTGTTTAAAAAAATAGTACGCCATGAATAAAGTGATTCTATATATATATATATGACTTAGTTAGAACTTGTGCCTTTTTTTTAATTACCAATATTATAATTAATATTAGGGAGCATTTATAAGAGTAATGAAACTTGATAAAAACAATAAAATACGGAATATACATAGAGTATTGTTTTAAAAGAATAGGCATAGAAATAAACAAAGTGTATAAAAGAATGAAATTATGAAACATAAAATTAAAGAGGTAGGTAGGTTCAACTAAATTAAAGTTTATCTAGGAAGTTATCTAAAGGTGGAATTCCAGGTTTTAATCCTTTTCTGGATCGTGTTTGTTCCACTATCATTCCTGAGCGAGTAGTGGGAGTGAACGGACTATCAGGTATGATCTGCCAGTGATCAAAAACGCACTGAGGGAATGCATAACCACTGGTAGCAGCTCGAATATCGGCAGTAAAACCAAACGATTCATTTACTGGAAGATATGCTTTGATCACAATCTGTTGAGAAGTCAATGCATTTTCTTCAAATACAGTTCCACGTTTTCGACTTAGTGTACCATATATACCTCCAATATAATCAGTCATACATGTAATCTCGACTAAGTATACAGGCTCAACAAGACGAGGTTCTGCAGTGAGTGCCGAGGCATATAAAACACGACGAGCAGTAGGAATTAATTGTCCACCTCCACGATGAATGGCATCAGCATGAAGAACTACATCATGAAGACAAAATCGAACTCCTCTCATATTTTCATCACAGAGGGGCCCTTCTTTAGTCGCCCATTGAAATCCAGCAACTATACTATCTTTAATTTCATTAAGATATTGGACTCCCTTGGTACAGTCGGTTAGAATATTTGACCCAGTGCCCTCAGGACCGAAACACCATATTTTTCTGGCTTCATCCAAATCCATTCCGTAATTTTCATGAAGAAAACGACCCCTTGTTTTTGGATCATCCCGCGGTCCGATTTTGCCTAGATCTATATCCTCAGCTAGTCCTTCTGGCATTGGTTCAGCAGTCATGTAAAGACGATTGTGTTTATTGGGAGATTTAGAGAGACATGTTTGATTCGATTCTTCAGATACTGTTTCCCGATAAGTAACAACTGGATTAGATTTTTTGATCTTAATCCCGGCATGATCTTCTTCCAAATCTTTGAGGCAGATCTCAAGATGTAATTCACCCGCCCCAGCAATGATATGTTCACCACTCTCTTCAGTAATACAAAGAACCATTGGATCGGATTTAGAAAGACGTTTAAGGCCCTCGACCAATTTTGGTAAATCAGAAGCATTGACAGGTTCAACCGCAACACGAACAACCGGGGAAACGCTGAATCTCATGACGCGCATATTGTGTGCATTCTCAGACGTAGTGATAGTTCCAGATTTCAATATATATTGATCAATACCAACAAGAGAGCAAACATTTCCACAAGGAACATCAGGAATAGACAGTGGGTTATTTCCAATCATAACACATACTCGCTGTAAGGGTTTTTCAAACATATCCTTATTTTTACCATGAACATAATTTGGGCCGAGAATTCGAACCTTTTGTCCGCCAGCAATTGTTCCGGAAAATACTCTACCAAAAGCATAAAAGCGACCCTTATCAGCTGTTGGAAACATTTTAGAGACATACATCATCAAAGGACCGTTTGGATCGCAATTTTTAATAGCAATTGCAGCTTCATCATCTTTTGGTCCTTCATATAGTAATTCCATTCGATATTTTTGAGCTACAGCTGGACTAGGCAAATGATTGATTATCATAGTAATAAGAACTTTGCCAGCCGGTGACCATTGATGCATAACATTTTTAAATTTTTTCCTATCCTCTAGATCATGAACTTCCTGATTAATACGAACATGAGGACCCATATTAGAAAAAAACTTAGCTAATTTGTCGTCGTTTCCCTTTTCATTACAAAATTTAACAATTTTAATTATAACATCCAGAAATAGGGAGGCAAAACCTCGTTCATAACCATCTTTTTTAGTTTTACTCCATTTATTGGTCTTTTTATCATAAAACCAATCTCCCCATAACCGTTCAGTTAGTTTCGCAATATTTTCCTTCGCTTGTTGAGGTGTCTGATCCGGCTTTGACATGTATTTATTGTAAATTGCAGCAATGGTAGGAATATCAAAAGCCCACCCCATAAGACCAGAACCAAAACCGACAGTGCCTTTACGAGGATCCACCATGATATTTCCCATTCCAGAACTTTCATCGCTGTTACAACTAATGATAACATTGACATTTTCGACAATTCTCGCAAGTTGGTTGTAAATTTCTTCAGATGTCATATTTAGAGTGATTAAAGCCAAATCCAGTTTGTTCATAAAAAGAATTGGATGAACTCTTTCGGAAAGGGCTTGGCGTAAAACAGTCTCGGTCTGAACGCAGACACCTGATACGCAATCAACGACAACAAGTGCGCCATCCGTAACTCTGAGGGCTGCAGTAACTTCTGATGAAAAATCTACGTGGCCAGGAGAATCGATTAAATTTACCAAAAATCCATTTCCTTGAAATTTGATACCCCGATCATTCATATTATCTAATTGATCGGGGCTAAGCTCGTAGTACATGGATACAGCTGTAGATTTGATGGTTATACATCGTTCTTGCTCGTCTGCTCGTGTATCCGTAAATCGTTGTTCTCCAGCTCGCTGATCTGATATAATCCCAGCCATTTGAACAAGAGAATCTGTTAGCGTTGTTTTACCATGATCGACGTGTGCAATTACAGTCATATTCCGAATATTTGTTTTTCGATCCATAATTTCACGAATTTGGTCTATGCTAAAATTCACCATGTTGCTAGTTCAAAACAAAAATAAAATATACTCAAGCGGTGTGGCGAAGCTGGCTTTTATACAAATTTTCCACGTGTTTATTTGACCTTAATTGTTTTATTTATTTTTACATTGTTATTATTTCTTTCTTTTTGACAAATCAATTGTTTGTTTCATTGAAAAATTAGTTTATGAATAAAATGGAGGCATTTCTTTGAAATGGTATTAAAATTCATTGAAACACGCCAAAAAATTATTTCAAAAATCTGTTAAATTTTTTAATACTATTCATACCACATTCAACAGACCATGTCAAATTAATACTTTTTTTACAAAGTTTATTTATTTATTTAAATAATTTTTAAAATCTCAGCCAGTTTTGTTGGGAGTTTCAATGTTTATTTATAACACCTTTGAAATAAATTCGAAATGTGTCAATTATGAGCTTGTGTTTACTAATGACACAATTTTAAAAATAGTTTTGATTCATTTTATCTTATTTTTTTTTGGTAAGCATAAATCTTATGTGTTTATAGGGGGAGCAATGCAGTTGGTTGCCGAATATTTGTGAAAAAAAAAATCGGCCAAATATTAATTAATCTAATTAAGATAACTTTTTTAACCATTTAGCAGTATTTTTTGGCTTTCAATAATTTTCAAAACGTTTTTTTTATTTTGAAAAACTGTAAAATTTTGTCAAATAAAAATATTTCCGATTTAGTAAAAAAAATATCAAAATACGCAGAATCCAAATGGACAAGATTTTCACTCATTGTAAATATTATAATATCATTTTTTGAATCTGCTGAAAATAAAATTTGTTTGTTAACTTTTACATTCAACATGAAAAAACAAATGTGACATAAATTAAAAATCTTCAAATTAACTTATAAAAAAAATTTCCTAAATTTTGCATGTCGTGTTGTGGGAGTCTGATGACATAATTAAATATTTTAAATTGAGTCACTTAAAAAAGGATTATGCAATATTCCAATGGTCATACAATCAAAGACAAAATTTAAATTTTAATTGACCACAATATTCAGGATATATTTGTATCATGTGATTGTAGTTTTTATCCATGCGCGTATTTTTCAATGAAAATTAAATATTTATAAAAATAGTCAATCTAACATTAAAGTGGGAAACCTTTATCCCACGCAGACTATATTTATCAGAGTATAAAGCTTGCAGTTAACAAAATACTAAAAAGTATACAAAATATTTAAATTGATTATAAAGTCAGACATTATAAGAATCCAGTGGGCATTGTTTGCGCATCCTCATCTAATATAACATAGTTTTTTTTATCTGATTGAAGTTTGGATACATAGCATATTATAGATACTTTATTCAGGTTATTGATAATTTCTGAAAATCCATAAGTTTATCCTTATATAAACTCGTCATTTTGAATACACTGCATAAATTAAAAAGGATAAGAAACTAATAAAGGTCTAGTATTTTCCTTCATACTTTTATTAGACTTTATTTTAAAATTTCCCATTTTCTTTCAATGTTATGCGCAGACTCTTACATTGCGCATAAAATTTTTTTTTAAATTTAAAGATTAATAAAATAACTCATAATTATTACGAAATATTCTGACTTAAACCTGACAACCATAGAATTTACAGTAACATTACCCCTTATTATTGTATGAGAAATCTTTTTTTTTTAATTCAGCCTAGAATAATCCTTGTCGCTAGTTTCATAAGTCTCATCGTTTTTTCTAGTGAGGAGAAACGTCACCTAATTACCATTTAACACTATATTTTGAAAAAAGCATTCATGTCACAATAAAAGTAAAATATTTTTAGAAAATAATTTATTTATTTTTTAAATATGAATGGGAGACGCTACTTCACATCTTATAAACGAAAAAACTTCAACCTTTTTTTTTCGAATGTAGACCGCCGAAAAGGGATAAAATGTTCTAACTTGCTGATAGCTAGGACAACTAAAACCCAGCTACGGAATTCACATATATTCAAGGATCTAAAACTATATGAAAAGATTTAAAATCCTAGCTGGCAAACGGTTGAAAAACAATGTTTTCCCAATGCGCAAGATCGTAAATGAAACTCCAATTACATTTAAATTAGGGTCTTCTTATTTGCTACTGTTGTGTTGTACCAAATTTGAGAAGGGAACTGGACCTAAAATAATATATTTTACAAAAGGAAGATATATGAAATCTTATTAAAAATTTTATAATCACTCGTTCAACATTGGTAAACAACAATATTATTTGGCGTAATACTATGATTATTAAAGAATAATCTAAAAAATTAAATATCCACCAAGAAAAAGATTATTTACGAAATCAATAAATTAATTGTTCGAGGGTATAAGTCGATGGACAAGTCGACCATACTTTCGGTAGTCGCCAAAAGACGACAACGTTATTAAAACTTTTAATCCTTATGTGCAGTTGCTGTTTAACAAAATATTTGAGCGACCCTGTATGGGAGAAAAAAAAATTGTCGACCATTGTTTTTGCTGATGTTTTTTTTTGTCTCAGACTGGATGTGTTAAGCCTTATTGGTCTCTTTAGATAAAGGTTCCATGGCTCCCTCATCCAATCGATGTCGGCAACACTTCCAAGGTAAACAGTAGTGTGTAACTTTCCCATCCTAAACCTCATACCCAACCTCTTCCATCTATATACGCCTTACCACAGGGGCATGGGCTCACAAAGTTATTGTTTTGTTCCGTTTGTATTCTATAATTTTTCAGTAAATTCTTACTGAACCCCTTTTATTTAGTGGTGGGGTGTCAGCCAAAAAATATACGATCAACTTGTGGCTATTTAGATGAAATTTGTGTATATCTTATCAGATGCACCAAATGATGTTGAAAGGAGTAAAATATAAGAAAGTAGGGCGATAATAATGATTTTATTAAAAAGAGAAAAAATACTTGAACTTTGATAAAATACATAAAAACTTATAAGGAAGACCTATCCATATTTATGGAATAAGTTCAGACAAAATTCATACCCTGGTTTATATTAGATGAATAAAGAAATTTCCTTCGCATCATACTAACCTTAATGAAGTCATATATGTTTGGGATTTTGATACGATTTCTCTTAATGTTATCCTGCACAAAAAAAAATAATTGCCATAGAAAAAAAGGGATACAACACTTCAAATATCGAGAAAAAAAAGAATGTAATATTTCTTGTTCTTTTTGTGAGACATGTAAAAAAAATAGTGTTTTAGACTATTGGGTTGTTATTCTTATTTAGAAACCCTAACTTTTGCAAAGGCATGGGGCGAAACCGGTTCGATCAAAATTTACAATACTCCTCACCTCCATTTCAATAAAAATAATTTTACTGATAGACACTTTAAGATTTGAACAATATTAGATTATTTTTATTAAAAATATTTACATGCGCAAAGCCAAACATAAAATTATGTTTGTTTGATGCTATGATTCCATGAAAAGGACGACCCCGGTATCGAACATATAACCATGAAAAAATAGTAAAATATGGTCTGGTTGTTTGAGCTTTATGGGAAAGGTGAAACAATTATTTTTTGAGCCATATCTTCATATATGGTACCAGGTATAACTAAGATTATTATTATAAAGAGTAAAAATTAATAAAAATATATTCAAGAGAAAAGTAAGAGTCTGCGCAATAATCAGAATAAAATTAATGGCTTTTATTTGATCACAAAACAGAAGGATACATATTAAGATGATATTAATAAACATATTGATGAAATTTTTATTCTTTTATTGAAATATATCCGAATTTCACACATTATTTAAACAAATCATTTTGGAAGTATATTTGGTAAAGCATGTCGAAAGGTACTTCAAGTACAAACCTTATCTGTCAACAAAAATACGATACTTTTTCAAAAAGTGTGGATAAAGCAGATCCATATTTTTTAAATTATTCAGAAGTACAGAAAATAGTAAAATGGTCAAAGAAAATGGTGTTAAGGATGATAAAAATTGTAATATTCAACTTAATTATAGTTTACAAGAGTAGCAAGGGCTACATAGAAAATAAAAGATAAATATTTTTTAGTTAAATCTCCGAAAAATAAGGAAGGAGTTGATTCTGAAGCAGATGAAGAAAAAGTATCTAAAATAGCATGATCTGGGTTTTCACGCCCATGTCTAGCATGCGTATAAAAAAAATTTTAAAAAGCAAAAGTTTGAATACGCGACTGCATATTTTAGAGAAAAATTTATTTGTGCAAAACAAAGTACACGGTGAAAAAATACCTTGTGTGTATTACAGCCAAAAAGAGAGGGTCATAATAAATGCGTGTAAATTCTTCTTTGTACGTCTTATCCAGGGAAAATATTTTCAAGCATATTACACTAAAAAAACTGCTATAAATATTATAGAATGTTATGATTGATTTTTCAGTATAAGATCATTAAATTAAGGGAATTTTTTAAATTGGTTCATGATTTCAACAACAAAATTTATTAAGTTACGTTATCAAAAAGAAGATTTGTATTCGAATTTTAAGGAGAATAAATAGGTTAAAAGAATGAGATTGTTGCTTAACTTGGCTGACAATTTAAATTAATTAAATTTAATTCTTAAGTGTAAAAATATAGTGATATTCATAATGTTTCCAAGCGTAAAATCATATTATGAAATGAAACTTATATCGTGGAAAGAACAGATATACAGATTAATTTTATACGTTTTCAAATACTATCCAATATAAATTCATTTTTAAAGAAAAATATTGCCCTGATTGTAAAATTTGTTAGTTCGCATGCGTTTGGCGCATGTTATTATAATCATCTTTTGTATTTTAGTAGTTTCAATTTTATTCGAGATATTTTAATTTAATTTTGATTTTAATACGAAAATTAAAAAAAAATTGATTTTTAACATATTTTCAACATCTTTTTCATAAAGCATCAATACACTGTCTACGAAATTTTAGTTAAACTTACATAGGTCTGCAATAAAATATTAAGCGGAGAAAAATTTCGTACACTCCCCTTAATTACGCTTTATTTATTTCATTACTTTTTGAAAATACATCTTTGCAAGGCCGCATTGCACATCAAGTGTAAGCAAGGTAGACGCAACACACAATATAAATAATCAATTGTTATTTACATTTTGCTTCATTATTGGTTAAAAATGGCGTGGTCAATGAAATTTTTCGAAAAAATAGAAATCTTCAATGAAAAATGCGATTTTAAAGCACGGCGCAACCGTTTCACGTAGGCTTCTGAAGCAGTTTGAAAAAATGGATTAAATAATGCATTCTGATGTTTTTTAAATCAGAATATTTACAAGGAAGTTCTATCCTTAAACTTAGAATGAAATACCGACGAATTATATAATTTTCTCCAGCTCAGGTGCCAAAAGTAGACATCAATAGCTGAGTTGAACCATCGAATACTCAAAATAAAACTTTTGTAAAAGAAATCTCGACAAAACTATGCGGCGTAACAAATGGAATGATCAATTGGATCATGCGCAGATATTAATAATCAACTACAAGTCCTTATTGTTGCATGATAACTTATAAACAGCCCCCTTCAACTAAATCTAATGAGGAAAAAATATGCGGATTTATGTGGCACAGTGAAGATTGCAGCTGAGTATCTGTTTTAAAAATAAATCTGTTGAACAACATAACGAAATTTTTCCTATTAATCGAAAACAATAAAGAAATAATCTTTGCGGTAGCCTCAATTGGTCAATAAAGAATTTCAAGCGCTTGAAGGAAACCTCGATAGAAATCATATGCTATTATTGTGAAAGGAAAGGTTCTATTTCAAGAAATTGACATAAACCAACGCAACTGACTCAGGTCTATTCACACATGGGGCACGATTACTCTCATTAGGCCGTAAAGGTGTTTCAACCACACTCAGATTTGGCGAAAATCAAGCTTTTGTAAAAAGGTTGGAGATAGTGGATTTTTCATAGGGTTCAATGTTCTAAATTTTGAGCTAGAATTGGAAAACTACTGAAAAGATTACAGGCTGTCAATGGATAGCAATAATATTTTGCGGAGGCCGCCGATGTTAGAGCTTCTATCGGGTTGTTGAATTTTGTGCATATATTTATTATTTTTATAAATTTATATGTCTTTTGTGAAGTATAAGCCGACTTTTTATCACATTTTTATTTTATCATAAATTATAAAAATATTATTTTTATAGAAGTATGGCCAATCGACAACGAGGGTATAAGGATAATAAAAATATCCCCCTGTAATCAATAATTTTTTTTTTATTGACTCTATTTTATCTCTGTGTCAAGAATATTTCAAAATTTGTTAACCATTTAAAATGTGTTTTATATAAGCATAATACTATTTTTTCTAAGAAGGATTATGATTTGAGTCGTCTTAACCCTTTCACACTTTGAGCCATTTTTTTAAAAATAAAAAATTTATTTAAAAAAAAAAGAATTTTAAAATCATTACAAAATTACAATTTTTTATTTAAAAAACCATTATAAATTTATAAAAGATTTTTTTTGAAC
>SGJC01000713.1:0-12738 GCA_009887335.1 Henneguya salminicola
TTCTAAATCTTTTCAAAAAACAGCCCTGTTGAAGTATAGGCAACCACCCCTCTCCCTCAGATAATTAAGGAAAATATTATATATCTTTAGCTTTATCTTCCATCTCTAATCCTAACCAAATGTCGAAAGCCTGATTTTGGCTGTATAATAATGTTTTTCTTTTAAAAAACCTCGAGGGGTCGCCCAAATTTAAATAGAGCCCAAAAACAATAAAGGTAAAATTGAAGTTCAGGTACGTGGGCGCCTGGAAATGGGGACCATTGTGACACCACAACCCTA
Organism: Henneguya salminicola; assembly: GCA_009887335.1. Taxonomy (NCBI): domain Eukaryota; kingdom Metazoa; phylum Cnidaria; class Myxozoa; order Bivalvulida; family Myxobolidae; genus Henneguya; species Henneguya salminicola. The sequence continues at coordinate 280 of SGJC01000713.1, forward strand.
ACCCTAGCAGGGGTTTTTTGTTAGCAGGCGCACCCGTACCTGAACATAAAGATAATCAACAATATAATAATTAGTAAAAGTTAAAAATCAATTTTTTTAATAGCGTGGAAAAAAACGTACTTGTATTGCCCGCATTAGTTGCGAAAAAAAATAAAAAAAACAGATAGCCCGCGGGCTATACCCGTTAAAATACGGTACTAATTTTAACAAATATAACGAATTCAGTGGAAATAAAATATTTATTTTGAATAAATTTCATTATATTCTTTTATTTTAAAAATTTAAAATTTCACATATTTAAAATATATATGTTTTTAATTACAATAATAATTATAATACCAAGAGGTTATCTTATTATTTTTTTCTATAAATGCAGAGTGTTAAAATATATCGTGCTGTATTTTCGTATTTGTGCATATAAGATAACTAAAATTTTCTTATTGTAAATCCTAAATCATGTTTAAATTATAGATTTTTTTATAACTATTTCATGTATGAAAAATTCCATTGCGGAGAGATGAAAATTCATCAAAATTTACATCTCGAAATTTAAAAATATAGTTCAATTTTTAAATTTAATATCTTTTAGCGAGATTGACACATCAACAATACCTAAATAGTCTTCATTAATTTCGAAGCTTAAATCCATGATATCGCTACGTAATATTTTCTTTAATAATATATACTTCAATAAATCTTCTTAATTAATATATCAAAATTTCTAAACATAAATTTTTTTTAAATTTTTAAAAAAAGATAATTGTAGTCTATATTATTCAAACTGGTAATACTTGTTTGGAAGGAAAAACATTTTTGAATATTTATGCGTTGCAGATCATTGACAGAAAATTTTTGAATTGGCTTATAGTCTACTAATATAGTAATCTTATCAGAAACAAAATCAGTTTCTGATTATGTTAATTTATTTTGAAAATACATTTTAGTCGGTTTTATAATGCCCAGTTTTTGTAAATTTATTATTTTTAATAAATTGTATTCTTTTTTTTTGACCTCAGCAAATAAAAGCCAGTTATTCATATGGAAAGTTAATATTCAATAGATGTGGCGTTGCCTTTTCTAAATATAGAATTTTGAAATTCCACATGAATTGTAAAGTGTTGACTGTAATTATTTTTATTTCGAGCATTAATATTAAAATTGTAGAATACACCTATTTAGCAAGATCAAAATTTTCTTCCCAAGATTTTAACAACATAATCGATTCACATAATAGCAGGCATTAAAAAACTTAGGTTAACAACACTCATTTAAACCTATATTAATAACCCTGTCTAATTTTTTTAATTTAAAGTTATTAAAAGCCCCTTAACCCTTACACGCCCATACAGGGAATAAACAGGAGGAACGGTAATCAGGAAAATGCCGCATTATGTTCTATCGTTGATGAGACTCTGCATTTAATTTTTTGCAAGGAAAGTGAGTTTCCGTTTATGCTCTCTACGTGGGATATAACATTTCTTCTAAAACAGAATTTATCGCACGAAATCAGGCTAGTGTTTTTTAATATATAAATACTTTTTCAGTGAATTCAATATATCGCTTTCCTTAATAAGGAAACAAATATATGTCACTAACACTGTTGAGGTTTCAAAATGGCAAGTAGGATTAAATCCTCTTGATATCTTTAGTGTCTGTGAACCTTTTAATTTGGCAAAAAACGAACGCTTCAAGAAATAATTTTTACTAAAAATTAAGATAATATTTCTAAATACAAGGGATTTAAGTAAAGATCCTTAAACAAATATGTTTCCTAAAGCGTATAATTTATTTCTTCTTTATAATGAAGACAGGGCTTTACTGGTCAAAATATTGCTAGATTAAATATTTTTAAAAATGCCCAAAATTGAAAATCCATTTCCTTAATAATATTCTTAAAAATTTCTGAATGGTATGAATGCATTCTTTACAATAGGAATTTCCATATCCGTTCCAATTATTTGTTCATGGGATGTTATTTTTTTGACCACAGTTAACAAATTTCCCGAGATTTTCGTGGTTGAGTATCTAAAAGATCTAGAAGTATTTTTTTAATTATTTATTTTTAAAACGATTAACTGGAGAGGTAAGATTTTTTTTCGGTTCGATATTTTTTTAAAAAATATAAAAAATCTTTCTCATTAATATAAATAACTAAATTAAGCGAATTCTTAAATTTTATCCTGAGTCAATGGATTAGTCAAACTCAAATCTAGATTTAGGTAAGAAAGATGATAAAGTACATAAAGCGCTGCGAGTTAGTCGCAGTCACTGTTGCTTCAGTACTTTTTTTCTCATTATTTATCGATCATAATTTAATAAAATTATTATAAAAAAAATAGTCCGCTGCATATGCGTATTCTTTAAAAAATTTTTATTAATAATAATTTTATATGTTCAAAAGTTTCCCCTCTAAATGGCAAGATTTTGAATTTTAATGTAAACGCAATTAAATTTTTTTAATTATATTTCTCTACTTATTTAACAATTGTAACTTGCTATTTTTACTTGCTACTCATAAAATTATTGAGAAATCAAATGCATATTTATCATCTGGAAAGGGTTGTTGACTTGGTCAAGTCTATTTCCATCCCTACACATCTTAAAATTTATGAAAATAGCTGTAACATTGTACGGACTATTATGTTGGAAATACAAATGATATTTTCAATTAATGTGCAGTTTTTGATGGAATTAAGTATTGCAGTTGTAAATCCTTAGAGGTGAATATTATGTCAAAAATAGAGTAGTTTAAAATAAAAAAACACGAACATGTGTGTAATCGCAATATAGCTAGCAAAGCAATATAAATTTAACATTGATGTAATATCGATAGTTTTCTCTTGTGAACAATAAAATTAAATCTGATTAATTTATCGCTTATATTTTGCATATTAAACACAAGAGACGGATATGTAACTTTATAAATATCAACAAAAAAAAACAAATCCTCTGACTTTTTTTATTTATGCAGCTTCTTTTAAAATACACATATGACAGATTTTTTTAGAAATACTGGTTCTTCTAATAAAATTTTTCAAACCAAAATTAAATTATATCCTTTTAATTAAGTAAGTAAAATACATACACCAGAACATAAAATAATATTTAATTTATAGAACGGAAATGCGTGATAAGAAATATTCTCTTGCGATCTTTTGAATTTTTCGTATAATTTAAAAGTCCTCAAATTGAGAAATACTACTTATGTACTATATCATCATCGTCAAGTGTATAATTATATAATTTTTAGATAAATAAAAAATTTATATACCACATTATAGGAAATAAATATTAACAGTACGACGATATTCAATGTACTTTGAGCAACAAAATTCAATTTATAATAAAGAAAGCCATTTAAAACAAAATGATATTTGAAATTCTAAAATATTTAATTATAAAAATGCAAGACTTATTTAAAAACGATCTATGAAAATAAGATAGCTAAATTAGACAAAATAATCATTTAAATAGATGATTATTAAAAACATTTTATGATATTTAAATCGAACCGACAACAGAATAAAGCTAATAAAAGACACCTTTTTTTTATAAATGTTATAAAAGACATATAATCATTTTAAATATATAAATATTCAGATTTACATTTTCTGAAAATTTTAACATGAGTTTTTTTATAGAAAGCATAATTAAACATTTTAAAATATGAGACATTACATTTTATAGCTAAAAAAGAAAAATTTACAAGTGTTTTTCAACGGATCATTATACATGCATTAGAGCTAACAGTAAAAGAAAACTCTGAACAATATTAAAAAAAAAAATCTGTAAAAATATACAACTTAAAATTTTATGGGCATGATCGGAAATTTTAAGTCGTCTTTTTTAATATTAAATAAGATATTTAAAAATTTCAAACATGTATCTAGTATGGTAAATTCCTTAGTAATGTTCGTTATAATAAAAATAGGCATGCAAATATATAAAATATAATGTTTTGAAAATTACACTCCTAAACATCATTAATCGTCACATCTTTATTAATAATGTTAGATTTTCAGGTTATTCCATAACGGAAATTATCCCCAACATTTACATAAAAAACAGAGGTTGTTTCCTTTATTTATTCAAGATTTTCAATGAAAAGCAAAGCCATAAACTATAGAACCTAATTATGAAATCGAATCAAATTCTATATTATTTAAGCTGTGTAGTTTATTATCATATGCAAGTCAAAAAACATCTTAACAGAATGTGAATATTTGAAATAAATGGTTACAATTGATTATGTACGCATAGAGTTTTGGATTATTTTTAAGGATATTTTTAGAACAAGAATCGTTAATAATGGATGGGAAAAAATCATGGTTTAATATGAAAAAATAAAAAAATGATGTAATAATTGAGGTTAAAAAACATTAGTAGCTTTTTTATGTTAGTCATATCCCATTTTCACAAATCATACATTTTTTAATTGGATAAAGCAAAGATTTAAAAATTTGGACAAAAAGCTAATTTTTTATAAAAGTGCTTATAAATGCCTCGTAATTTATCTTAAATTTTAGTATTTTCCATTCAATAGTCTATTAATTAAAATGTAAAGCAGTATTAAAATTTAATGGAAAATAGATTGAGAAATTTCAATCGATTTAGATTAGCACGACAGCTTTTTATTTGTTACCTATATTTTAGGGTTGTAGTAGCTGAAGAACTGAGCCTATATATTAAATTTATAATTCATTTATGTATGTGAGAATATTTTTATCATTTGCAATTTTTACATTAAAACTTATATTTTATGTCCTCAACTTTTTTCGAGACCCTATAGGAAAATCTGCCAGCTTCTTGATCAATAATATAATGTTATTTAAGCGATCGAATTCGGTCTGCTATTATCTGGTGCTGTACTATAAACTATTATATTTTATTATCTTCTATTAAAATATAAAATAACATATTTTACAAAAGTGAGAAGCAACCTAACCGGCCACGCACATATAATATTTCATAACTTAATTTACTTTGGCAAACTCTCAACAGCTAGCAGAGAAATAGTTTGTATGTTAAAAAGCCTCATGATTTGTACAAGACTTATTATACAATTTTCTAGACACATAACGGTTTTGGGGATACTTTTTACATCCTACTGTAAACAAATTATATTTTATTTGCTATTAATATAATAGTCACATTCTATATATTATTTTAAAAATATTTATAGTTATTAAAATTATTTTCTTAATTTTCATTTTTATCCTCTAAAAATACTTTTTGTTATTTTAAACATAGAATCGTGGCTTATTTTATTATATAAACTTGACTTCCTTATATCAAAGACAAATCATTTTTATATAATTTTCTATTCTATATTATTCAATTTATTATTTTTGAAATTTCCTTCATTTTATTTTAAAGACTAAGGGTGTTAAGGAGTAACATGATTCATCACATAAATTTTATAATAAAACTGCTATGTAAAAAAACCTTAAAGGATCTCAAAGTAAATAATTAATCTTGTATTAGAATAAGTAAATACAGTGTAATAAATTTAAGGATATTTTATTATTATAGACACTTCATATCTGTAGTTGTATGTGTCAAAATACATATAAAGGGAATGCATGCAAAAATATATAAAAGCATAAAAAACGGGAAAAAATTAAATTAAATCAGGATAGATACTATTTATAAACGTTGACGTGATTTTCGAGGGGCTACTTAAAAAAAACAGAGCATGCTGATTGTTTGATAATTTCGATATGGGAATTGATTTAAAAAAGAATTATTCTTTGTATAATTATTAAAATACGGGACGTTTTTTATTGTTATAGCTATATGTGTTAAGGAAACAGATGCGAATATAATTGTCGATCATAAAGTCCTTCCAAAACTTGTATTTTAAACAAAGTATCAAAATGTACAAAATAATATTTCGAAATTGTATTTCGACTTTGTAAGAACAAGAAAAGAATAAAGTTATTATTTTAAATCTTTAGGTTGGTTTCAAAAGTAGCCAAATTATAGTCAAACAAAATGCTCGTTTAATAGATGTAAACATTTTTTAAGATCAGAAAGATATTATTTTTAATAAATAATACAATTATAGGATCATTGGCGACTTTGATTGTATATGTATTCACATCTTACACATAATTAAGTACTCAAGTGTAATTACCAAATTTACCCCCCCCCCTCCCCATTCTTTCATATGCAAACAATCAAAAATATGATATTAATCAAATCAGCATTTCATTATTTTTATAAATAATATTTAACCCAAACAACAATGGTTTTACACTAAACCCATAACAGAACATTGAATTGTAAATTAGGGTAAAGAATTGAACTTTTATAATATAAATTAGGGATAAGTAAGCTTAAGAAATAAAAATATGTTTATATATTCAATTAGTAGAATGATACAAAAATCGAGCACATACTAATTGCATCAATAAAAGGATCTGAATTTAGAAATGAAATAAGGTATATTTTTATCATAATACCTACTTATAAAGTAAAATACTTTTTGTAAAAATAACTATTTATGGCCGTCTAAATTCAACTGAAAACCATAAATAATTGTAGCACTTGTTATAATTTCAAATTTTTTCAGAATTTCAACTATAGAATAAATATAAGATGACGATATATGGGTTTAACAATCTAAATCAACATAGATTATAATAAATATAAAAATATATATTGAAGTAAATATGATAATATCTATCCATTTCTAGAGTCCATATTAAAGCTTAAACCCATCGAGCAAATAATTCAAAAATTAATGATAGTCTGCAGATGAAGGTATTAAATGGTTCTGTATTTCAATGAGATTTCTCTGCTATTAGTTAACAAATATCATTTGGTAAATGATTCTTAAACACCATTTATGTTTTTTTACTTTAATTCTTATCTTTTTAATTGCGTTTTATATGATATTTAGGATTATGTCAAATATATCATTATCGTGCCATTTTTTATAAATCTTTTTGCATTTAATTTTTGCCAATTACTAACAATTTACGTTATTATTATAGATATATATATTTTTTTAAACACAGATTATTTCCTAACAGTAACTAAGGTTTATAATATAAGATATTTGTGTTGATAAATGGGGGCTTATATCATATCATATAAATATGTTTCTCGTAACAGTAGTCCATATTTAGTGACTGGGACTAAATTTAATTAATATTTGAGCTTCAGATTGGTGATCAATTGCAGCCTAGCAATGCCGTATGCTTCATAAACACAATTCATCAAGACTCTTCTTAAAATGAATACAAATTTATATTTGAACGCATTTTAGATAGAAACAAAAAATAATAATAAATTTTTATAATTTTTTCTGTAAAAATCAATTCGGAACTTCTAGTAATTAAAAATTGAAAAAAACTTATTTTTAATAAATATTAGACTATTTTTTTTAAGTGATGTGTAAGCACAGTATATATTAGTTAAGCATAATAACGTATGTGATAGAGAAGTAAAGATAGATTATATAGAATGTTAGGTTTATTATAAAAGTGTGGATAAGTTTATTTTTTATATTTAATATATCATGTTAAGTTGGGTTACGAGTAATATTAATTAAAAATATTAAAAAACTTCTAATGATAAAGGAAACATTAAAAAAAAATTTATTGAAACTAGAAAAAGGAATGTTATTTTAGTATAAATTCTGAAATAAATAAGACAGAAATTCTGTAAATTCTTTTACTCATATTACATTTATAGCTAAAATAAGCTTCTTTTATGCATCGCTTGACATTTTTAATTGAATAAGAAAAAATCTAAGGTCATATTTATACTCAATTTAATCAATAATAATCGACTTAGTTCTTATGTCTCTTTCCTTTAATCAGATATTATTTGTCCCATATCCTACTCGTTAAACGGTAAAGTACTATTTAATAGTCAGACAATACCAGCCTTCCTCTTCTGCTATTTTCTATCAAAATATTTTATTTTTCACTTGTTTAATAGCCTATTGCCACCTTCGATTAATGAAAAAATACATAAATTTTACTAGTTCACAGTTTACTGACACGAAAATTCTACAAATGAGATAATCTGTTAACCTTAGATTTAAATTTAGTTAAGTATATCAAAGACTTGCTCATTTATTAAATTATACAAAGCAATCTTATTAAATGGTTTACTAATAAAATGAACTAACAAGTATTGGCTTAATATTTAATGCGCTTGTAACATCAATCCTCAAAACCGATTAAAATTGATATTATAAAATCAATACCTCTTAAATTAATTTTTAATAGAGACGTGTGATTATAATCTTTAAACTCATTTCTTAGATATTTTCCTTAAACTTATATTTTTTGCAGTCGCATTTCTTTTAATAGTTGTACTTTTTTTAAATTAATATTTTGAACTTGGAAAGTTTTTTTAGAAGAAAACTATTGATATATCTTTATAATATATTTTATTGCTTTTTAATGTTTCATTAGAGATTTAAAGCGATTTTGAATACGTTGTAGATAACAAAAATTCTCGATAGCAAGAAAGACGCCAAGAACGATATCAGGCTGGTTATAAAATCTTAGGAATTAAAAATATACATATTTTTTTAAATGTGTTATGTTTAGAATCATTAATCGGGATAAATATAACTTTTATTAACCAATTATTATATATTTTATTTTATTTTATTTTAAATATGAAAAATTGCATTATATTATCTTTTTTTTAAATAAATTAATGAAAAAACAATATAGTGTAAATATATTTGGTAGTTGTAATATATTAAAATATAAAGTACTCTACTAAATAATAATATAAATATCATAAAATTTTCTGCTTAATATTTAGCAACTAAACATTCGAAAAATTAATCGCGGCGAAAGATATTGAAGTACAATAAAGCAAACCTCATTTTTATGGAAATATTTATAGATTTTAAAACCGAGATCTTTATGACCATAACATAACCTAAAATTTAATTTGAAAAAGTGAGTGAAGATATGGTGGGCATAATTTCCTTCAATCTATATATTATGAAGAATATCTGAATTTTCTTCATAAAATTTACATTACTATATTCGTATTGAAATTATGGGCACTGACATTTCTATCCATTATATAACAAAATTATTGTTAAAATTTCTCAAATTTTAAAATATTCAAAACACACAAATTTTTGTATTCTTCGGTAAAAATGATCATACAATGATATCGTATCTTATATTTTTTATGCATTTGATTAATCAGCTCGTACATTAAAAAAAAAAAATTATTTTATTATCTCATTTAATTATCGAATGCAAATCTACCAATAATATCTTGATTGCTTACAGTCAAAATTAATTTGTTCAACCACAAAAAATATCCATTATTTGCAGTTTATAGTTTAGAAATATATAGACATTTAGGCTAACCCAGAAATTGCAATCAACAAAGGTTATATCATTTTACATAATTAATTGTTTATATTATATTGTCCTGCATGACAGCCGTGAAACCCAGCCAAATACAATCCAAATTATATTACATAAACATGATCATACTTTTTTTCAAAACTGCAATTTTTTTACTTTATGAATCAGTAAATATAGATTTTCTCTTGCCATATTACCTATAATTATTAAATGGGTTCAGAATCCGTATCATCCTAGTTACACCAGAAGCAAGAAAAATTGTCAAAACTGCAAATTATCATAATAGAGGTTAAGATAAATATTCATAATCTATGGTCCCGTCAAATACACTTTTTTAATGTGGATTTAAATAAATAATATTAAAAAACATTACACAGAGTCATTCTATGAAAATTTGTAATGTTGCAAGTGAATTTTTTATTATGTTGAGAAAAAAAATATTAGAGTAAGAAAAGCAGCCATTTATTTTTTACATTGTTATATTCAATTAATATGAAACTAGTAGCAGAATTCAAAAATTTTTCTTGTAGGGTGCGCATATATTTATACTTAAAAATATAGTTCACTGCGTAAAACGTGCCTTATAATCGCGATATTTAAAAAAGTAATATTATTATAAACGTTATTTATGGTTTATAACACTTATTAATTGAGAAGTTATTTACAAAAAATATTTTAATAAAAATAAAATATAATTATCGAAACAGTTATATTTATTATTTTCGGAGGTTAATAGATTTGCATCTTAAATATTCATATATTATTTCTATATCTGTATTATTTATAGATACGCTTTGTCTTATATTTGCATACACATATTTTACCATCCATAGAGCCTTAGTTGCGATAAAGAATTCTTACAATTTTTTATTGTGTTCTTTTGAACGTGTCTCATTGCATCGATGTAAATTTCTATCTATTCCGACACTCAAAACTAAATTCTACAAATTGTTGTTTGTGCTCAATCGCAAACACTGTTATTGAATTGAGCTTCACTGTGTAAACTTTTATGCCATACGCGCCATGCTTCTGGATAGAATATGAATTTGCAACACACATGCTATATTCTTATGGTACCACAATAAACATTTTAAAAATACTTTTATAAAAATATGTTTCTTATGAAAGCTTTCCTATTTTTCACATTTCAGTGGTGTTTTTTTATGTGGAAAAATAATAATAAAATTGATTGTACCAGATATTAAAATTATAGAGTTAATATTACATAAAAGAATTCAATATTTAAATGACGTTTCATTTGTTTTTTTTAATTACAAAAATCCCATCACGACAAAATGAGGAGCATGAGCTTGAAAGACCATGATAACTTTCATTTAAAAAAAAAGAGATATTGATACTAAGAATAAAACAATTCATATTATTTTAGCGACTTTATCATTTGGCAACTTTACTTTACAAGCACGTTTGATATAAAAAGACTGGGTCATATGAAAATTAAAAATAATTTGCTCAAACATTTAAACTGTTCAAATAAAGAATATTTAGTGAATATGTCTTTTGTTTTATTCATTGTAAAGTTTTTTTTAATATGATGACTCAATCAAATATTAGATTGTAAACCATAACACAAATTACTATTTTATATTTATTACGAAAGCTCTCTTTGAAAAAAATTGTCCCACATTTAACCGGGAAATTTTATGGAATCAAAAAATATTTGTGGTAGTTATCAAAGATCCATATTTGTTAAGTCCAAGCAGCAAAAAAAAATTTTAATATATTTTTAATAATATTCGTTAACGTTTTGGGATACATAAAAAATTTTTACATATCTCTATACGAGGCTTGCTTATAAAAGATATACTCGAATTAATATTGTCGCGGTATTTATAAATCGGCTTTTGCCCTAGCGTTAATAAATTTTAATATTTTAGGTACGAATCATTGGATTTGATTAAATGAAACTTCTTGAAATGTTCCTCCTGAGATTTTGTATATATTTTTACCGATTTCCACGTAATTTTATTGAGGACAGATACTATTAAGTTTGTGGTCTTATTTAACTAAGTATAATTAAAATAACTGTGTGACATAATTTATTAAAAATCAAAATCTGTTTAATATCATATAGGATCTATTCTATTTACACATTAAATTTAAATACAACTTTAACATCTCTTGCTCATGAATATTTCAGTTTGTTTATAAAACTGATTGAAATTTCTTAGATTATTCGAAGTTATCCAATACTTTTTTGACGTCGCTCAAAAGTTTTTATGTGCTCTTTTATTTGTAATATGAAGATTACATATCAAAATCTGTAAAACATTTCCTATAACTGAGGAATAACATTATTCTATTTTCACGGGGAAAGACTGTCTCATTATATTGCCTGTTTATTATAATATCCATCTCACACATTAAATAAATTGATCCTTTGCTGTTGAAAAAATTTGTTTTGCTACAACCATTTAAGCGTCTGTGGCAACTTTTTACTTTATTTAAATGAGACATCTTACTTGGCACTAATTTTGTTTTATTCTGCCAGCAATCCAAAACCTAATTAAAGTATAAATAATGCTATTTATTTAATAAAACCAGATTTTTAAATTAGCATACGCTTGCAGGTTTTGAATATTTCTAAAATAACCACACAAGCAATTATTCGAAACCCATATCAGAAATAAATTTATGTCTTAGAATATTTGATAATTTGTTTTGCCACATTTATTACATTTAAAAAATCTAAATGTGCTACATATTCAAAATTCTATTATATTTGAGTTCACCAATTTTGCGAAATCAAAAAGGCCGAAATTTTGTTTAATTTAAGAAAATATTTCCGTTTTTACAAAATATAATTAAAGTATAAAGCTGTTGAGTAATAGTAGATACAATTAACTGTTATTATTTTAAAAATTAAAATAAATCCATTATTTTTTCACATTTTAATTTTCTTTAACTCGCACATAATGATAACATAAAAGGAGATTTATGAGCGAAATAAAGAAATGCAATAATCCTTTAATTGTTATATAAGTAAGATACAAGTATGTCTTTACACGCCCGTGCGTCAGATTTCTATATCATTCGGTTTGGTAATACAATTTTTTTAAAGACATTTTTATAACGTTTTAGT
>SGJC01000714.1:0-22590 GCA_009887335.1 Henneguya salminicola
CGTTATCATATTATAAAGTCTCACCAAAAGATGTTTAAGGTAAATTTTAAAAATGAAACATTTTTAATTCTATTTTTTAGGTAGATGGAAAAAATTAATAATTAGTCCCTTTATTCGAAAGTTTAAAAAAAGGTGCTAATAAACGAACGGCTATGAACGAGGGATGATGGGTTAAAGTAAGTTTGATCTTAATCATATGTAAAAGGTCATGATAAAAAATCAATAAATGATGGTTATAATGGATGTTAAGAGGAATAAGAAAATATCCAGATTGAGTTACATTCAAAAGTAAATATATACCATACGATGTTTACGCAATTAATTTTATTTGATTTATCAAATTTATATCGATTTTTATTTTAGTTTGTTATTTCTAATATCGCCATGTATTTCAATGATATATCAATTGAAAAACTTTTTAGAAGTCTCAAAAATATATATAACAACTATTAAGAAACGATCGTGTTTGGACAAACAGTTTTTCTACATATATAATTCGGAACGGAGGGAATTAAGGTTGCCTGGAGCATGCAGAATAAAAATTAAATATGATTTATTTATGTATGTTTTAAAACTGCAATGATTGTAAAAAATCTTTGAGGCAAACTTTTTTTAGATTTTATTCATTTATCTTTTTAAGGAAAATAACTGATGAATGCTCAATGATTTAATGAAGTACTTTAAGAAAATTATAATTAATAAATGATAACGAGTATAATTACGCACGCGTAAAACTATTATAATGTTAACATTTCCCACGCTTTTTCGTAATCTTTTTTTGATAAAACTAATTTTCTTAAACCCTCTCCATAACATTATCCCAAGTATAAAAGTACATTCATAAAATAAACAAAAAGCCCGCCCATAAATGACAGGATTAAATAAATGAAGACATTAGATAAGTTAGATTCAAATAATTTTTCTTCTGAAATTACACGAAATCTGGAATTTGTTGAATGCATTCTTAGGGATATACTGTCCGGTAAAAATTTGACAAATTCTGAAAAAATGAATATTTATACGTATATGTATCGTTTGTGATATAGTAAAATTTATGATTTTTGCTTAATGACTCAAAGAGAGTCGTTTGAAAATTCTCAAAGTGCAATTTTATAAGGTAACTTTCAGATTTTTCGTGTTACTTTTTCTATGGAAAGCCATTATGGGTTAAAAATAATGAGTTACTTTCAACCCACTTCGAGTGCGTTAAACTGGTTCATTTAATAAAAATTAAATTAAGAATATCTATAATAGTCTTCATCCCTTACTGGATATTTATATGATTGAGTGGGAAAAAATGTTAGAATCAGCAAAGACAATAAATTTTGTGCATTCATTTATAAATAAATATTGGATAAAAGAGCAGCAGACCAATTCAAAAAATAATATTTGCTCAATTCATCAAGTATATGTAATTTGAAATATTAAAAGCTTGTAATAATTAAATGGACAAATCTTGTCTTTCTTCCTCTTAAATCAAGAGTATTTTTATGCATTTATTTACAAAGTTATTTGAGCAAGTTTTTGAAAATGTATCAAAATTTCGAAAAGGAACAGACAATCTAATGCACACGGTCCATCTTTTTACCAAACACTTACGTATATTGCTTATAATTCATTCGATTAGAGCTACTCATTTATGATACAAAATTAGATTTAAATCTGGAACAAAAAAATACCCGCGAACTACTTAAAAAGGAATTTAAACCAAAATTCCTTAAACACACATTGGAATATTATCAAAAATTTACTTCTGATAATTTAAATGAAAATTCTCCGTTCGAATATCTTAAATTATTTAAAAAAATTTTTGATGATGAGATTTCTATGATACAAAAATACATTCATCAAGATTTATGTTCAAATTTACTATCTGATTTAGAAAAAGCTTGTATTTTACCTTTTCTAAAAATTTTTTACGACGATTTTATACGAAAAATAACAGAGGAAAATATTTCCGGTATTCTTAGCTTTTTAATCGACAAGATGCCCGCTTTATTTACGACATATTATCAACACGCGATAATACTGTTAAAGAACTTAACAATATTTTTGAGGAATATCTTAAAATATATTTACACGATCGAATTAACGCTCTAAGTTCATCTAATTATTTTGTAAAATTACGTAAATTATAACCACAGGATTCAATCATATTTATGTCGGAACTTTTCGATATTTTTACAAAATTGGATCATCTTATAAATTTTGTATTTAGTTCGAACCCCCTTTTTGAAAACTCCAAAAATTTAGTATATTAACCATGTGATAAAAGGCAATAATTTATGCGATAAATAATTGTCATGACGATTACAAGAACCGCGGGTTACAGAATATAATGGCTAAATATTTACATGATGCGTTGACACAAAACCGGGATTTTATTTCGATAATGCACAGTCAAGTTTTGTGTGTGTCTTAATCGTTAGAATCATTTTAGCGCATTTTTACGAGTTTTAGACTGGTTGGAAAACTTAACAACTTTTACATTGTGCCATCTAGATTATTTAATTATGCGACAGGCTCAAAACATTTCTACCCTTTCTATAGAGAAAATAATAATTAAGTTATTTGACTCTAAAATTAACGAAAAATTGACGATTGAAATAAATGGTCGATTCGTACAGTTAGAACAAAGCAGTAAACCGAATAATTTATTTTTTTCATCCCACAAAAACTCGAATAATTTAAAATTCAATTTTTTAGTGCTTAATTCCAATTTATGGAATTTAACTCATTATTGCGATGTTTCTCAATCACAGGAGGTTTAATATTTATTTTAAACCATCAGATTGGTGTTTTTAACAAAGAATTTTCTTCCTGGTATTCTAGAAAATTTCATGGGCAACATGTCCAATATTTGGATCAATATAGTCGTGTTGAGTTAAAAATTTCGTTTACTCATGCCACATATTCACTTAATGTATCAGGTTTTCAAGCATCTGTTTTAAATTCTTTTACTCGTGCCTTTTCGTATACTTTCGCTGATCTTCTTAAAATTACCAAACTTTCTTCTGTAATTCCTTTTTTTCTATTTTAGTCAACTCTTTCTCTAACTCTGTTGACGTTAGTCAAGGAAAAATTACTTTCATCTTCACCCCACACAAACGAAGATAATTTTAGCTCTATTTTAGCTGATACACGATTCAAAATTAATCTAAATTTTCATCAGTATTTTCATTTTTTTCTAAAATCCAGGGATAAAAATAATATAGAAATTCCTAATCCTCTTGATTATAAAGCTGAACCGACAGTTGTTGAGGATAATAACGAACGTGTTATTAATTATACAATGTCTATACAAGTATGCAACGCTTTTAATGTATTTTAAGGCAGCAATTGTAAAAATAATGAAAACCAAAAAAAACCTTGATAAGAATTTACTTATAAATGATATATTTGAATGTTTAAAAGGGCTAGAAATAACCCCAAAAATGGTTGCGGTATAAAAATATTCTCGTCAAAATAGGATAACATCAACAAAATGACTCAGCGGGAATTTATCAAACTTAGTCCTAACAAATCGCACTACTGTTATGTAGAATGATTATCTTATCAACATTTTATATATTCTTCGATTGATTTTAACTTGAATAGTGATTCATAGCTCAACATTTTGACGCAGCTTTTGTTTAAATTAGAATATAAGTAAAACATTCGAAAAAATAGAACTAAAATTTGCCCCCTTTCCGGTTTTATATATACACAGCTTACTAAAAATTACAATCTCATCAAGGTAACGCCTTATCCCATAAAAAAGAAGTCACAATACTGAATTTAATACATTTTCTTACATGCTGATTTTTATTTGTAGCCCCATTTATAAGAGGAAATGGATTTTAATAGAAAAATTCGCTCGTGCAAAATTTTTAAGATGAGCAATAAATATTCCAAAAATTATGAATTACAGGCGTACCTCGACTTTCGTACATAATTGGTTCCAGAAAATGGGACGAATATCTAAATGTAAAAAAGTAGTGGGATTTAAAAAATTATTTATTTATTATTTTAAATAAGTTTTATTACTTTATTAATTTTATTATTTTTTAAACGTCTTGATTAATAGATAAATATAATTTATACATATTTATTATTTTTTTTAAATAAATGTAAAAAATATTCTCCACAATAAATCAATATTCGTACATCCTTATTTAAATTTAGTACTCAGTTGTTTTTTTATAAACTTGTTGAGAGTAGATTGGATTCAGCCGTTTCTTCTTTTTCGTTGCAAAGTTATCTGTAACACGCAGTATCTTTTTCATCCCGCGAGCCAATGCCCCTGTGGTACGGCGTCCCTAGAGGGAAGAGGTTGGGTGTGATGTTTAGTGGGAGAGACCCCCACACTACCGCTGAATCATCCTCTCGAAAGAGACCAGTAAGGTTTTACACATCCAGGCCGAGTACAAAAAAAAAAGTATCTTTTTCATTTGCTATTTATACTTGAAAGATGCGCTCTCCGTTTGGATCACATTCTTCCATGAGGGCTAAAAATTTGTCAAGATGAACGAAGGCTGCATTCATATTATTATTTCTGAACTTTTTACCGTGGATTCATCAACTTCATCTTTATGTTCATTTTGGATTTCCATTGACTCTTGTTGCTCAATTAAATATTCATTTAATAAAAGTTCTTCGTGAAATGCAATTAACTCAGTAACATCCAAATTTAATTCATTTATAAGGTCAATTATTTTAGCTATGATCATTTCCAAAGTTTCTTCAGAGTTGTTAAAATCACCCATCAATTGCGGGCATATTTTTTTCCACGAACCTTTCATCGAGAACTCTTTTATTTCAGCCCACGAGTCTGCAATGTTGTTAATTGCGTCCCCTATATTATAGTTCTTCAGTAAATCTCTTAATGTAGGCCCATCTTCCTTGCCAGTTGCCTTAATAGCGTGGTTCATTAATGTCCTCATATAACATAGTTTAAATGGAGTTATAACTGTTTGGTCCATTGGCTCTATGAGACATATAGTATTGGGTAGAAAAAACACAACATTTATTTCTGGGCATAAATTCGGCAAACTTTTCGGAGGCTCGGAGCATTGACCCATATTAATAAAACTTTAAAAGATAGCTTATTTTCACTACAATGTTTCTTGACTTCTGGAACGAAATGATGAATAAACCAATATTCTATAATTAGTGCTGCAACCCACGCTTTTTTTTATGTGATTTCCAAATAACCGGAAGTAATTTCTTATCCTTTCCTTTTAATGCTCTGGGATTTTCTGATTCATAAATTAGCATTGGCTTTAATTTAAAATCTCCAATTAAATTTTCACCTAAAAGCAATGTTCAACAGCTTTTGGAAGGTTTAGGACCAGGTGCAGGTAATTCTTCCTTCAATAGAAATGTACGATTGGGCATTTTTTTTCAAAATAATCCTGTATCGTCTACATTAAATATTAGACAACAAGAAAAATTGTTATCTTCAATAATTTTTGCCAATGAATTGTAATAAAAACATTTGCAGCACCTCTACCTGCATCAACAACTTCTCCAGTAAATTTGATATTCTGCAAAGAATGCCTTGTTTTTAATTTGTCGAAATAATCATTATTTTCCTGAAATTGCATGGTAGGATTTTCATTTAATCGAGTTTTCAATCTTGATGCCAACTAAGAGCCTTTGCTTGATATGCTCAGAGGCACCTTTTTGATATTGATCTTCAATCCATAATAATATTGATCTCTCCATCTCATCCATCCCTATGCTGTGTCTTTTCAAAACAATCTTTGAAGACAGATTTTCACAATTTTAACGCATTCTTTGATAGTAAACTTATTTTTTTAAATTGAAAATATTGTAGACCGGCCAATTTTGCACGAACGACAGATCAAAGTAGAAAATTTGCCGCTGTCAGACCGCCATATTATTGCCATCTTTATTTGTATTCTAAAAAGTTGGTGGGTTCTTGACCCTTTTTTTTCAACACTGCTTTTTTTCTCACCCATGTTTATAAATTTATAAGAGCGTTATATTTATTAAAGTTGACATAAACGTGAAAAAATACGTAAATACACACACTGGTAAGATCTTAACTTTATATTTGTTCTTAACTTCACGAATGCGTACGAAAAAGTCATGCAGTTGATCAGTTTCGATCGTCCTGAGTGGAAGTAATTATTTTATCCGACCGGCTTATGTGAGAGGGCCCCAGGCATTCCACGATAAGGAGACACACGTAGAGTACGCAATTGAACGAAAACAGTTTGAGCTTTTATGACGAATTTTTTTTTTGTATCAAAGGTAGGACAGCAAATTGTACAAAAGTCGAGGTTTGCATGTATATGATTAAAATAAGAAAGATTAAACACGAACTAAAGATTTTTTATTTTTTAATGAGTATTTTGTCGGTCGCCTTAAATATAACCCAGAAATACCTCTTATGAGTATCAGCTCAATAGTCCTTCTTCTCCATGTGAATTTTAGAATAAATTGACATTTTTTACAAAAATGGAAATATTTTGATTTCACACAATTTTATTTTTTTCAGAATATATATAATTTTTGAAACACAATGAAAACTACAAAATGCTTTTAAAAAATAAATTAGCTTAAAAAATAAACTAATATTTCTACCGTTTTTTTTACACAAGTATTCTGTGTAACAAATATTATTGCTCCTAATAACATGGAGATTTGTGTAAACCAAAAGAAAAATACAGTTTTGTAGTAAAGATATTGCTCACAAGCCAACAGTATGTATCTTGGTATTGCATTTTCTTTTTACAATACAACTTACAGCATTCATAAAAAAGTATTGCAAAATGATCAAAAATATATGTGTAGGATCTAATAACGCCTTGAATAATTTACTCACTTCTTTGAAAAATTTAAGGAAATAGAAAAACATAGACAGTTTAATGAAAAGTTATTTTAATAAATAATTTAAAAACTTGTCCTTTGATCAATTCTGATAAGCAAAAAGCTAAAAAATTTGCCGATGTATTTTGAAAAATAGTTCACTGAATAAGTTAAATTTACTGGGGAATTTCAATGATAATAAGGATTGCATATTAATGAATTCGTTTTTTTTATTAAGAATATAATTTAATTAAAGATAATTTGTTCTTGGATAAATATGTTAAAAAGGACTATTATTATATTTACATTCGATTTATGATATAAAATATTGTAAATGTTTAAAATTATTATTATTCCCGATGTTTTTCTTTGTTCACTTCCGTTATAATACAAGGTATGAAGATATTATACTTTGCTTTTAACACAAATGTTGCATTAAAATATCCTTTGCCAATTTTTGCGCACAACAGTAAAGTCTGCTGTAGATAAATTTTTCATATAATTATCAAAATTTTATGAAGAATTCCATTCTGCAGCTATATTTGATTGTCCCCATCTTGAAATTAGAGTACACGACTTGATTCATTGCTCATGCGACACTTTTGGGAAAGTAAAAAATTTCCAAATATTTTTAATTTGTTTTTGCGCCAATCAAAAATTAAAATGCTGGCATGATTTAAAGAGTTTTTTTTTAAAGAATGTAACGCCCACTTTTGTCTTTTTTTCGAAGATTCTAATTCTGCCCGTCGTTCTTTGTGTTTAACTGCTAAATATAAAGATATAATATGATGCAACTTATTGCAAAAAATGTTTAATTTGTATGCCAGATATAATTTTTTGTAACTTTTTATTATTTGTATAACATTTTTAAAGATAAATGAGAAGTGAAAAAAACGGCTGAAAAGAAGGCACCGTTTCTTAACAGGCAGTTCCAAATAGCCAAAAAAATATTATCCCAATTCTCGATTAGAGCTATTCTACTATATTGGGGTTTAGTTATATAAGAAAAATTTTGAATCTTCTCGATTAAGTTCGTAATGCAATTATTATAAAGAAACGTAAGAGTATTACAATAATATACAGAATCAGTTTTTTGTAGAAAGATTCATATCGCTATCAACAATATAGCTTTTTTATGAAAAAAATAAAATATATGAACCACAAGAAGGTCCATATTCACATCTAGATATATCTATCTTATAAACATTCTGATGTGAGCCATGAACTTGACAAATAAACGTTGCTAATCTAATTGAAATATAGTTTTGTAATCATACAGTTTTTTGTTTTGCAAATAAAAGACAGGCACCGGGGACCATTAATTTAAAAAGAGAGAAACTCTGATTATGGAATAATCTCTTCCTTCTAGGGGCATTTTACCACCTAAAAATTACCTTTTAATAAAAATCGATTTTCATTTTAAGAAAAGCAACATTGGAAAAAGTATAAAAATGTTAAAGAAATATTAAATACACAGCATTTAGGAAAAAATTTCAAAACAATGCAATAATTTAATGAAAAAATCAATCTGCCCTTTTTAAAAGAACAATGAGAAATTCATAACTATAATATTGCGACACTTTTCTAATAGAAAACATATTAGTTTTTTTATACTTTATAAGGAATAATTTCGATGTAATACCGCACAAAAAGTTCTCAATAATTTAATTGACCATAAACATTACACAAATTTTATAATTTACATAATATTAAGCAAAGATTTTAAAATTTGAGCGATTTTTTAGAAAATATTTTGTAGGGGGTTTAATTTTTAGACGATTAATTTTCAGCTATCAAATAAATTTATTTTAATTACAAGTTTATCATGAATTGTCGCACAACATCGACACTAATGCATAAAGTAGAAAAATTTATTAGCAAATTGTAAAAATATTTTAATCAACAGAACCTCGTTTATCCAAATCTCCAAAATTAAAAAAAATGGATAATTAGGTAACACAAGGGGAAAACTGAATCATCAAGAACATTTATGCTTCGCTGAAAGTAAGTTTCGAACTCGAGTTTAGCTATTTATTTCTAAAAATTCGTGTTTGTTAATTCTGTCTTTGTGTTCTTTAATGCTCGTTCTTATTAAAGGAAATTACGGCGGTAGACAGTGAGAAGAAAGACTATAGTCGAGGTGTGCGTGCGCTGCTATTTTTGAGAAAGCAGTAAAAATAACTGGAAAATTTTATAAAAGGTGTCCTAGCGCTGTTAATAACACTTTTGTGCGTGAGATATGCTAAGTTAAGCTACTATCTGATACGGTCATATTGGGTGGAAAACTTAAGAGTAATATATTGGAATGCTGTTTGTATGATAGTTGGGGATTTTTCAACCAAAAACGATCGAGTTTCTGAGCTATCCTTTTTTACACAAAATTATATCAGATTAGTAATTTAGGCGCAATTCTTTTTTGATATTAAATATCAGAACATAAAACTAGCATAACTTAGAAAGAAATTCGAAATTCATAAACCACCCAATTTCAATAAAAGATTCGCCGCTATGCTTACAATCTAGGTTGATAAGAAGTACAAAAACAAAATTTTTAATGTTAAAAATTAATAAAAAATGCAAAATGTTTTCATAAATATGCTTTTGAACTAAAGAGTAGTGCAATATGTGTTGATAAAAATAAAAAACTACACACATGATGTAATTATGAGTTAACATCAGGCTAATTTTATTTAACAGCCCGTTTTGTCGATCATATTTTTATGAGTTACACATAATTGACAAACACACATTTAATGAAAAATAGAATATATTTGTTATCATCTGTTCTGCAAAAAGGGCATGGCTATAAAAACGATTGGATATTATTAGTGAAACAAAAAATGTTTAAAAAGAATTTCAGGGGTTCCAATGATAAAAAAATGCTAAGTCAATGTATCAAACTGATATGCAGACGAAACAAGGGAATCCTAAAACACGAAATTTAAATACAGTTTCACAATAGATTGTAAATTTAGCTAATAATATCTCTTTCGAGACTATAGAGAAAGCTTATATTTTCTTTTTTAATTGATACGAAAATGAATAGTAAATAAAAAACTGTACAGTTCAATCTGGATATATGGTTGAAACTTTGTTGAACATCCTGAGAGCAAACAAATTTTGTTGAAATATCAAAATTAGTAATTATTTTTGATCAGAAGAAAACTCAAGCTTTTTAAAAAAATTAAATTTTCAAAGTCGTAGAATAGGGATTTTGAAGATGGAATTGAGGAATATAATCTGGTGAATATTTATATAAGAAAATAAATAGTTGATCTCCTTCATGGTGAGGATAATTGTAAATTAAATGCTTGCCCGTAGATAAATAGATGCTGATGTTTATGTAATTTCTTTATTTTATATAAAAGGATTATTTCAACTAGTTTGATTTTATTTGGCTGATAAGAAATTAATAATCTTATTTTGTTGATAACCCTTTCCAAATATTATAAAAATTTTCAAGATCTAATAAAAAGACAATTCATAAATGATCTATATGATTTTTAAGAGTTTAAGCCTCTTATTTTACTTTTTAAATATTAAAATGATTTCTTGTTATGATATGTATGTTAAATACATTTTAAATTCGATGTAAATAGTCATAATAAATATTTTTGATAACGCCGGGTGCATTCTATTCAAGTGGGCGTTATATTCAAGAATTCATATAATTTTTAACAAAAAATGTTTTTAGGGGGCTTCAAACAAAGTGCCTTGACGCCTTTTCTAAAGGAATGCATTAGTTTACATGAAACAAACTCGATACTTTCATTTTATATATATATACAGCAAAATTACGAAATATAAAGAAGAAATAATTGTCAAAAGTACATATTCGCAACGTACTTGAAGGTATTTTTTGTGATCGTGTCAATAATCTAACAAAGACAATATATTTTAAAGTCCATGATTTTGAGTAAGATACTATCTTAAAAAAAGAATTAATAAACTAGCTCGTAAAAGATTCACATGTTCTTGCATGCTAAATTGCAAAATAAGAGACTCCCAACAGAAAAACCAACTAGATCTTAAAAATCTGAAATTGTTAAAGAAATCAAGAATTTTACAAAAAACTAATCCAAACATTGATGTATTAAGCATATGGTAATTAATCACATTTATGAACAGTAATTAAAATGATAACTTTATTGTCTTCGATAAAAAAATTAGGAAATCCTCATAAAAAAAGACGCATTGTGATATTACCTACGGTGAGTAAAGGATGCCGTAGAAACGTGAAAATTCTATGCAGTACTAGGGGTTTTAATGCAAACAGAATTTTAAAACTTCAAGGTAATCTTAATCAATAAGGTCCAATTGCGGTATAATACTCATCTCATATTCTAAACTTACCTATCAGTCAAAGCAACTGGTGTACTAACATGATCAAAGATATAATTATTAAAAACCTTCTGCGTATCCCTTAGATAGTAGAAAGTTGCTTTGTGTTAACTTTGAGACAATTAATATTTTTCTTATAAATGGGACAACTAAAATTTTCAAGCAGTTTGAATTTATTTGAATAAATCTTGATTGAAATTTATTGCTATTTTTTTAATATGAAACCTTAAATTCAATGTTAAAAATATTTAAATTAAGAATACCAAAAAGATTACAATTTTATCCCGTTTTGTCATCTTGCAAGATTTATATCGATTTCACAAATCCACATTTAACAATCTCTTGCACTAATTTGCATAAATACAGAGTCAATGGGAGAGATTATCTTTGGGCAAAAAATTCTTTTGATTGCACGTAGTTTTTTAATATTTTGAATATAGTCCCAATCGCTTTTCATATTAGACTTTACGAAGGTAAGAACTTGATGTGATGGATATGCCGTTTGACAACTTCTCCTTCTTCTGAAAAATGTTAAAAAGTTAGATATAAACTCTGAACAAACATACTCTTAAATTCTTAGTTTTTAATCGGTTAGAGCCTATCCATGAATGATATCAATAATACGATAATAAAGGCCCCAATTAGTCAATTTATATTGAATCAACAACTTTTCAATCGTAGCTACTGCTCATAAAATGTTCTTGTCTTTAATATTTTGCGAAATAATTGTGACTGCCTCAACGGTTTGGCTTCTGTCGAATCATCTGCGGATCTAGAGAGGAAATTTACAGTTTTCGAAGAATATGATTTTCTTTTTATTAGGCGGCGTTCTAATAATAAGTAAAATTTATTTAAAAAAATAATACTGAGAGCGAAACTTAATTTTTTCTTCAATATTTAGGTTTATAGGGGGCCGACCTCAATACATTGGAACTAAAGGTTATTCTTTTCACTAACCTTGAAATAGTAGTTTCAGATAAATTAAAGTTTTCTCCTCTCTTAACATTAATTTTATTTCATTAAGTGTATTAAAGGGCTTTTCGTTCAACATCCAGTAATTAATTTATAGGAAGCCTGGTTAATTTTACGAGTTTTCTTGCCACGAATATTTTGTTTATTTAATTGACTATTAGTTTTAAATCGCCTCTGCATGGTGTGAAATGTGCCTATTTTTATTTGTTATATTCTAGTTGTCTCAGAAATATTACATCCCGGGGTTTCTTCTCAAAATTGAAGAAAGCACGTTCTTGTGTCGTCAGATATGTTTTCTTTATGATTTCTCTTCTTATTCGTAATACGTAACTCGCGCGTATATTTATTTAAATAGAGTCTAACAATATAATAATTTTATATTTTTTTTTTATAATTTCGTTTGATCTTTTAGAATTATAATTTTATTTATTTTTTCCGTTATTCACGTTAAATCTTTACGCAAGAACTAGCCTTGTGTCTCAAATCTTTGATTCCGCTGATTTGTTTTTTTAAATTTTACAGTTAAAAATGATAAAATCTACAGAAGGAAAAGACTTGCTTGTTTATCTGAATTTCATTATCCAAATATATGAGAAATTAAATAAAGTTATTGGGTGGGGAGGGGGGGGGACAAAGAAGAACTGTAAATCATAAATACAAAACGAATAGAAACAAAAAAATCCTTCTAGGATCAGAAAAGCCTTATAATCATGCTCCAATTCTGAAGGATATTGTCAAAAGAAATTTTTTAAATTCTGTCAATACTTAGAGTTTTGTTAAGTCAAAACTTCTTGAAGGGTTTATTTCCGAAAGCACACATAGCTTCACCAGACAATTCTCTCTTCCAAATTTTAAATTATTTAACGAAACATTCAAATTGTGAGACAAAAGAAAAATTTCTCATCGTTCTTTCATTGCCATCCCAGATATATACAAAATGAGTCCACGAATCGAGCAATTCCTGACATATGACTCTGGAGATACATCTTTGAGTTTTTTTATTATATTTAAAACTCAAAGATGTCTAAACACTTTGTCAAGTTCCGACAACATTTTTTTGATTCAACATTCAAAGTCATATCCTCATTATTTTATCAACCAATAGGCTCCATTTTGACCACACTTTCATAGATTATTTTAACCAAGTTCATCGCAATGTCGCTGTAAACTATTTTTTTCCCCACACTTTTTCCGATGTAGTTGGAAATACATTTAACCGCAGGATGATCAAACATGCATAATAACAACGAACAAGCTCGAATATATGCTTAAATAATTTACGCACTAGCATTTTTGCAGGAAACACTTTATTTGGCTTATTACAATCTATTTGATGATAAAATTAATCTAGTAGAGCTAGGGTAAGCCTTTAAACCGATTTTTAAACTACTTTAAGAATACCATAATAGGACGACTCAAGGTAGAAGGCACGTAATGATTTTTAATTAAAATTAATCTTTGGAATTCATAGACGAGTTTAGAATGGTTTTCCCACCATAAATAATTATATCAAAGGATGGTTTCGAGTCTTTTCGAGCAAGGAGGTATGCTTCGGTTTTTCAAATATATATAAATTCCTCGGTTAAAAAAAATAAGAATCTATGACCGTCACAAAATTAGATCGAGCTGTTTATGAGTCAACGAATAATATTACTTACACACAAAGTAATTCGGAACAGTTAAACAGGAAACTATTAAATTTTGTTGAACGATTCGCAAGTATTCCTTCTTTTGAGTATCTCAGACTAATGTATTACATTATTATCAGACAAAATTTCGCGTGGTTCAATTAAATATTAACTTAATTGTCCCACTATCTTGGAGAAAGTTGAAATATTTATCGTTGATTTATCTTAATAGGCCAACCTTAAAAGAATAGGATATCATACAATCCTTGATATAATTTGGCCAAAATTTTCTTACTTAAGATAATAATGTATATTAGAGTAGCTATAAAAACTCAATTAAATCATACATTACATATGAAAACTAATTAATTTTATCAGTGGAATATTAATGAAAATGGGGTATGAATTTTTACCATGAAATGTATATCCAATATTTCATTAAACTTATCTTCTTTTTTAAAAATAAGAATTTAGTTATGTCTAGGATCTCTGGAATTAATCGGAAAGTAGTTCCATTTTCATTGTGCATTTTATAGCTATTTATATCAGAATTAATATACACAGCAAATAAAATAATTTTTGTTTGAATCATCAATTAAAATAAAGATAATTAAACCTTCTATGTTTTAAGTTTCAATATATTGATCCAAAGGATGATTAAGATATTCATGGTACTAAAATATCTTTCACAGATTTCTTAAATAATTTTGTATCCGTTTTTAGTTTTGAATGGCGTGTAGTAAAAAAAACAATAATTTAATACTTTTGGTTGGTGAAAAATATTCCTACTACAAAACTGCAATTTTATATTTGTTAGGGGTGATCCCACCTGTTATTGATGAAGAATAAAGTTCGTCCCATTAAATGCTTAGTAAAAATTAACTTTAGCAATATTTATTTATTTTAAAAGGGAAAGAACCTTTTATTTAAATGGCGAACAATATTTTTTTTTCTTAGCTTATGTTTCAAAAATTGTTTTTTTCTAAAAAAACTCAAATTGTGGGAAGTCAAAATATTTTACATAAACATTTCATTGTTTTCTGCTTCATAAATTAAAAAATTCAAATAGCTGCGCAATTTTCTTTTAGGATTTTAAATGATAAATCGCATATTTTAGTTTCAAAACTTTAAAATGCTAATCTTTTAGGAACAATGAACAGAATAAGATTTTGGAGAAAAATATAAACATTTCCCTTGGCATAAAAAAAAGTGGGTATATTATTGTTTAGGGAGTTTTTTTTTGGAAGGTTATCAATTAAAGTAAAAATAATTCACACTAAATCATATACTGTCTCAAAGATGGGGTGATAATTCCGCGAAAAGCTAACCCCGCGCGAACATACATCTTCGGCATTTATAGCGGTTTCTCGAATTATTTAACGAATATATTTAAATAAATAGGAAATAAAAATATAATGACAATAAAAGTTTAAAAAGGGAGCGAAAGTAGCAAAACTTAATCCAGTTGAAAGAAGTCAGGTTAATTTTTCCTAAAATGTTTTAAAATTTCTAAATCTTCAGACTTAACTTCTACAGTATGAAAAATTTATAATAAAACTCTCTTATGCGCTTCATGTAACACACCATAGTGCTAGTTTTACTTATGAATCTCTGTTACCTGCCCTAATTTTATTTAAATTGATATATCGCATAAAATAAAGAGTTTTACTTTGAAATTTAATAATGTTTCAATTGTAACGAGATATGATAAGCCATTTTTACCAAAAAGGTAATTGGTGTCATTTCAAGTAACCTTGCTTCTAATGTTCTGATCCGTTAGTTTAAAAAACTAGTATTATGGGTTGTTTGATTCTCTGGTCTCATTGGCATATGGTCAATTTTTACATCCTTCAACGATGGTTTTTTTTTTCAAAAATTCAAAATTGATTTAAATATTTAAGTGAGAGGGGGAGGCTAAAATTCAAAAACCTCCGTGCCACACTCTATATCATTATTAGTACAGCGACCGTTACCTATAATTCTATTAAATTGATTGCATATATTTATGGCAAAAAGAGGGATGTTGCCGATTATATATGTGAAATGTCCGATAAAATTGTCTTCAAAATATTTGAATATTTCCATTATTTGAGCCATTTTATCATTTTCTGTCAAATAATTATCGAATGACTTGAAGGAAGCTTGTATCCTTACAGAAGGACAAAAAATTTTTTATGTTTGTTCGAAACAAGTGGTCAATGACATATAAAGTACTCAAACCTTTTTCTTGAATCTTCCTCCACATACACTGCGATAAACGGAAGGAACTCCAGTCTGTTCACAGTGGGGTTTGGCCAATTAATAGTATTTATCTACACTAACTGAAAATCACACATAAAATGATTGCAATTAAAAGAGAAAAGTCTTAAAAGCCTATCCCAAACGGTATCATATGCTGATTTAGTTTTTCATTGCATGAAAGCATTTATACATGGAACACCAGCCATAAAATTTGTCGCATGGACGATAAATAACTGGTAAAAAATTTTAGGGACTGGTTTGAAGGTAGCGTCAAAATATGTGTTAGTACTTTGCGAAAAATAATTTGAGATTTATTCAGAAGGCCCATGTTGTGTCTGAAATTATATGTCGAATAGCAATAGTAGAGGATATTGCTGTAAATCATAATTCACCTTTAATCGTTTGAAATGATGTTTTTATGAATTCAGAGCATTTGAGTGGTATGTAAGGGCATAAAAAGTTCATCAAAAATATTATCGGTCGTCACACGACTTTTGGCTTTTTTTGAAAACGCGTCTCCATAAAGTTATGCTTTTTTATCGAGCTCACATTATCCCCCCGATATGAATATCCATTCAAAAACAAAAACGGTTCCTTTTTTTCATAACTAATTATTTGAAAATTCTATTTATTAAAAAAACTTAATGATAAACTTAAATTAAAAATCGAATTCAAAAATAAATAAATATATTAAATTGGTTTTAAATGATAAAATTAATAATTTTCATTTCCTGAAGGGGTTTTAAAATTTAACTTTCTATAATATGACAAAAGCGTATGTTTAGAGATGGGAATATTTTAATAGGAATTTTAATAACAGGATCTTTTCAGTGAATTTAATTTTCAAAAAAATCTAAAAAGAAGTTAAATATTGTCAAAAATAGGAAATTTTGTTTTTCAAAATTAAACTATAAATATTAACTAAACTAAGTTTAAATAACTAAATACAAACGAGTTAATGTGCGAAATAAATATAAAAAAAATTATATTGATAAAAACAGGAAAAAATGAATATATATCTCAACTGAGTAATTAAACCTAAAAAAAACAGAACTGTCGCGGAAGGTGAAAATAATTGGATATATTTTTAATAATGAGTTGTTTGAGATATAATATAATGTAACTTAGAACTGTAAAATAGTAAAAATCCAGCCTGTTATAGATTAATAAGTGTTCTAATCCCCACATATATCTAAAGATTCCGTGACTTTTTAAACAGTCTTAAATTTTTTCATATAAAAAATCAATTTAGAATTGGGGCTTCTATTATTTTGACTTTAGTATGAAATTTTAGAATAAAATTTTCGAATTAGAGAAAGTTATAGAAATAATTAGAATGAAATTATGTGTTTGATATAAAATTTATTAATTCAATCTTCATTTTGTAAGCATAATATATTATTAATAAATTTGTTTCAACAAAATAGTTTTTATTTTATTTTAAGGAATTAATATATTAACAATAAAATTCACATTAATACTTTTATTTAAAAGTTAATCAAAAAATAATTTTCCTTTACAGATGATCTCCTCTGCTTTAATAATTATAATTCCTGAATAAATAATAAATATTGATTCAGTCCGTTTTGATTGCAACCTTCTTGATCGCATTGCTTTTTTAGAACATGCTTTATAAAAATATCTATTTCCCGTAAATGTACACCCTAGTAGAGGCATATAATATTTTATTATTCAAGTCCTAGCGAAAAAAAGTCAAAATGATACGAAAAAAATACATTTTTTATTTCAATTTTCAAATGCCGTTTATATCAATTTACACATTCATTCTAATTTCGAACATTTTTTGCTGGGGGCTTTGTTGATATTACCGAGGTTTCGGTTTAATTTTATTGACAAACGTGTCCATGTTAATATGCCGATATTTCTTAATTAATAATTTTCAAAAACTCCATTGCACTCTATAATATATTCTAATTCAATTGATATCTGTACCTTTTAGAGATATTTCTATATATCTTTCGTAATGTTTCTTTAACAGCCCTAATAGTATTGAGTAGTTATTTATTATGATCTATCTTCTATACATAATCTTAATTTAGCCCTATCAGGACCAAACAACTCTTTTCTAACAATGGATGAAAAAATCTTTTAGGAAATCGATGTCTCATACTACAATAGTTGCCTTAAAGATTTGAGTGTCTCACGAGGATTAGTTTTTAGTGTTACACCTCATTTTGATTTTTATTTTAACCGGCCTAGCTTTCATAAATATTTAAATAATACCTTGGAGAGTAGAAATTGTAAGTTTCTCATTGTTTAAAAAATTCTGTTGGGGTGGCTTATTTTCCATGTTATGGATAATTTTTTTTATTCTTTTATGATCTTACTCTATTCTTATAACATTTCATGTTAGTAAATTTTTCTCATGTATTGATAATTTAATTAATATTGTAAAGGAATAATCAATAAATATACTTCTCTAATGTTTATATTTACATTCGCATATAGATCTTTGACCAGCCATACTCAAATGTAAAGGAGGTAGACCAGTGAACATTTTTCTATATGAAAGCACGATAGAATTGTAAAGAGTTAATTGAACTGTAAACCCAGTAAAATTTTAAATGGATTGCACAATATAATAATTTGAATTCATTTAGTTAGTTTATATTATACCTTAATGTCAGTTTCGATAAGGTTTTGAATTTTAATGGATTTAATTTAATTTACAGGCCCTTTATAACTGTCTTTCGATGGCATTTATCGAAAATATTAAAATTGTACAAATTTCTCAAAATAAAAAAACGATAATCAATATTAATAGAAAGAAAGGTGATTTGATTAAGTAATAATAAAAAAACTTTATTTTGAAAAATTTTCTGAAAACAGCGATTAAAAATATATTAATCAAAGATATTATATTTTCACACAATAAATATTACCTTCTGAAAATTAAAAAACATACACTAAAAATTTCCTTCGATCAAAAAGAATGATACGCTAAAAAACATAAAAATTTGTATTAATAAGGAATTACTTAGGAGTATTTAGTTCTATGTTGAATATGAAATCCATTCTGAGGAATCAGTAAAAATTATTCGAACTAAAAACCTGCAATATATTCCCCATCGAATGAGCTTCTGATTTTTTTTCTTTTGCTTCCAACCCAGTTTAAGAATCCTCAACAAATTTCAATATTTTTGGTAGAGGGTCCACAAAATTTTGGTTTTGAATAATTATCTCATTGGTATAACCAATTATGATAAATTTTTGTGCGATCTTACCGTCTGAATGGATAAGTGTACCCGGTAGAACAGATATTCTTATTACCTTCAAAGGAGTTTCTTCAGATCTATTCACTAAGAATTATACAAAACAGACATAACCATTATCTGAATTTTTAGAATTGCCAAGAACATCCCTGCTGCTCTACTATTCTTGATTTATTTTACTTTTTTTTATCACAAGGGCTTAATCGACCTCTACAGTTTTTCATTAATCATATTTTATGCAGAAATATCTTCATGCTCATGGAAACATAAATCTCGCATAAAACGTATCCAATCGATCACGAATCTATTCGAAAATTTAAAATCACAGATTAAAGAGCAGCGAATAACTCAGTGCCAATAAATATATTAAAAGAAGTATATGAATTGAGCGAAAATATAGATTTCATGAAAATTAACCATGAATTACACTCTCTTTCATCCTATACGTTCAATTAAAATATTTCTGCCATTTTTTGTAGTCGTGTTATCACGATCCGGATTGTTGACAACTTTCACATAGCCTAATGCTAATATCAAACAATTCGCTCGTTGATAAAAGTTTTTTGATTGATTAATTTCTATATTTCGAAAAGATCTTTTAGTTGTATCTTCAAAATTAGAATATGAGCATGTTTACATTAACTTATACTATTTTTAACAATTAAAAAAATAGTATTATATGCAAAATTGTATTTAAAGTAACTATTTTTAAGTTATAAAAGATTTATAAATTTTAAAGCATTTTACGTAAAATTAATCCGATATTTTTAATCCGGATTTAGTATTTCATCTTTTGTTCCTTTTTGCCTGCTTTTTAAACTTTTATTACCATATTATTTTTATTTCTGATTTATTTAAAAATTTTTATCTACTAATTCGAGAACCCGGATTAAATACCGAAAATATATGTTTACGCGGAAGACCCACATCCTGATTTAGGCTTTAACCTTAAAAATTGTTGGATGCGCGTGGGCAAGACAGAACCGTGGCGACTTCTCTGTTTTTCAAGTTTTTCCAATTTTTGAAAAGAAACAAATTATATTTTTTCTCGAAATCGACTAAATAGGGAGAAAACAAATAAAATAACGACTGAATACATGTGATTGATTTCATTTAATGCTTTTTACAGCTATTTCTTTTTTATAAATGTTTTGTTTTCAGTCACTGTATGATTCATTCTACTCATTTGTAAGCTTAATTAAAGCCCCCATTCTTGTTAATTTATGCAGTTTTTTCTACAAAAAAGGGAAATAAATTTAGAAAGTTCTTTTATCATGAATATAATAAAATAATGGCCTATTTATGACTCCAAAACATTCTGAAAATTTTTTGGTAAATACATGAATTTTATAAAGGTAAATTAAATCTTCATTGATTAAATTGAAGTCATTCTACGTAAGGAGTTTGCATCCAACAATATTAGTTGTGAAATCTTTATCGATTATATTCCATCTGCATACCTTATCCGAGTAATTATTAGCTAAGAGCCGTAAAAAAATTATCAAGAATAATTTTTTTTATCAGGATAGTCTTTAAAAAACTTTGGCATACTAAGATCAAGCTTAATATATCGGCCAATGTACGTTTAACATGAGAGTAATAGGAGGAATTTGAACTGCTGTTACTTTTATTAACCCACTTTCTGCTATCTATGGGTCAAATCTTCTCTGCTTATGGCTTTAATAGATTTTTGCAACTCATTTATAAACTCCAGTTTATATATATCCGCGCCTTATAAAAATGTTGTCAAAAAAAAATTAAAACGACTATTATTCTCGGTGCTTGAAGTATTATTTTCCCATATACTTATGTGTCGACTTTTTCATTTTGCTAAAACAATAAGGGAATTTTCTGTGTAGTAATTTTCATATTTGTCATGCAGAATAACAAAAACTTAGAAATCTGTGAATTTGGCAAAAGTTTTTACTCTTAATGAAAAAATCACATAAACTTTGTTGTCAGTCGAATTTAAATAACATCGAACGTCACAATTTTCTATGTTTATTTTACATCAGTTGAATAAATGTGGAGCATCTTAATTTAAAAAATATTAATACATCAAGTATTCAAAAAAAATAAATGGAAATGGTGCCCCCGATACCGTAGATGTAGGGGAAACAAAAGACAGTATTGTTTGAAAATGCAGGAAATAAGAAAAATTTGACAAAGATACTATTAAAATCGAATTCATTATTATGGAAAGGCAAAAATTCCATAACCACATATATTTTTGTCGGATATGTCTACTCAAATGAATGCCCGGAGAAAAATAAATTTAGAATGAATTTAAGGACAAGAACATACAATAAAAAAATAAACCAGAAGAGTTTTTTAAGCCGGAGAAAATAGAAACACTTAAAGGAATGGATAAATAAATTTTTAGTTTAAGCGTTTTTTTATAACAGCTTTTCATTTTTCGAAAACGAAAAAAACAACTTACTGTCGACAAAACTTGATTGAATGAATGAAGGATTAATATTTTTGAATAATTTTTTTTTAAATCAGAAGCTAATAAAATAAAAGACCTATTTATGCTCTATGGTGTTTCGGTCACAAAATTAAACTTAATGTGCGCCACTACATAATTAAAATAATTCCAAAAATTCAAAGTTCCCCCTTATTTTTATTAAAAATTGATGAATCAACGGGCTCCATCAAAAATTGAATTCTTGTTGAAAAGGAGTCATTTGTTGACCATAAAAACTGAAAAATATACTCAAAGAAACTTTATTGTTTAAGTGTTAGAAACTGGAAAAACAAGTAAAAGTACATTAAAAAAAAATTTATTTTTCACATCAAAGATTAGAAATAACATATTTTGATAGAATCTTTTCAGATGGGGCAACTGCCGCGACAGACATCATCTGAGTAGGTTTCTCTAATGTCAGAATCGATATTATCAAAATGGATTATAAATCATCGTTAATAAATCATGAAAATTAATGAGGATTTGAGAAAAAGTTAGATATTATCAAATGCAAATTCCAAATTCTTAAGATACATTACTTTTCCATACTCATTATCACTTAATATGAACTCATCAAATCACCTTTTTATTGATTCATAAAGTTGATTGAGTTCGATGGAAAATTTTGTATTGCTATTAGAATTGGGGTCGTTAATAAATTGTGTAGCGCCTAAAAAAACTAATTTTGACCTTCTCATAAAGTGTTACATAATTTACCGACGATCATATGAAAGACACCGGTTTTAGTGTTTTTAAACTGATAAAAATTCAACTTGATCAATTATTTCGAGGAAAAAATTAAGATTACATATTTAAAAGATATTTTGTCTACTCTAACTTCCCATTTTATCAATGCATGGAAATAAGTCTGAAATTTTTATCATATAAACTG